>JAODXP020000213.1:0-35000 GCA_027497455.2 Sardinella longiceps | reverse complement strand
TTCTGCAAGATGTCCTTGCATGGTTACCGTGCTGAGGGAGTGTAGGGGTTAGGTGCGTGGAAACACCCTAATCACTGTATAATCACCCACATCAAGCCCATGCATGAATCTCTTGAATGTTTCCATTCAGAAGCCCAATAAAATGTGACGCTGGCTGCCTCATAGTGAGTCAGTATAGTGCCAAGGGCAGCTTGTCACTCCTCACTGTCATTCATCTGGGCCATCCATTCATTCTCTGGCCTTCCTCACCCTGCAGCCTAATACACAGAGAGCACAGCTCCAGCACCAGCCCCAGCTTATAAACACCTTTTCAGATGTGTTTAGTATTCTCTAACTCCCTCCCCACCTATCTACTGTATGCACCTATCCATCCATCCATCCATCCATCCATCCATCCATCCATTCCCCAACCTGTTCATCCTTCCACCCATCTCTAAATCCCTCCCCATCTATCCATCCATGCTACTATCTTTTTATTTATTTATTCTTTATTCTGTATTTAAAGGATTGCCCCTTGAGATGGCACATCTCATTTTTGAGGGGCTCCTTACAAAGGAAAAGAAAAAAAACAAATAAGAGACAGGAAGAAAAAAAACATAATAAAGAAAAAACATAAAAACGCAAAGCCACCTACTCTCACACACATACACACTACAACAATGCTCCCGTCCCATCCCGCCCCTAACCCGCCCGCTGATATTACTCAAAAAGTAAAGCAGTACAGCAATGATTACACATCCTAGTATACAGTGCAGTATAAATATGTGCACACATGAAGTTATACAGGACCATCCATACATCCACCCATCCATCCCTCCTTCTCCACCCACCTCTAACTCCCTCCCTGTCTCTCCATCCATGCAACTATCCATCCTTTTTCCACTCTATTCTTCTGCCCATCCCTCCATCTGTTTTGTATTGTGTGTGTGTGTGTGTGTGTGTGTGTGTGTGTGTGTGTGTGTGTGTGTGTGTGTGTGTGTGTGTGTGTGTGTGTGTATGTGTGTGTTTAGCATAAGCAGCATCATTCTCATTCCTCCAGCACTCTTCCTCTCCTTGAGTGGCCTTAAGGCTGGATGCCTCCTAAGCTCCCTCTTTCTCATCACTCAGCATTTCTCCACTCCATCTCAATCTCACTGGTGCCTGCCTGCCACAATCACTCCATATGGCCTCTCTCTCTCTCTCTCTCTCTCTCTCTCTCTATTTCTCACCTCTCTCTCCCTCTCCCTCTCCCTCTCTCTGTCTTTCTCTGTCTGTCTCTCTCTCTCTCTCTCTCTCTCTCTCTCTTTCCTTCTTTTTCCCTCTCTCTGTCCCCCTTTTATCTCCTTCTCTCTCTCTCTTGCTCCATTTCCTGTCTATTATTCTCTCGTTTTCCAGTCGTCTGCTCTTGCTCTCTTTCGATTGTGCTTTTCTCTTCCTGTTTCCTGTCTTTCCAAGTTTACCTTTCCCACTTATCTCTTCGTCTTTTCCATTTGCCTCCCCTGTGGTCCCCCTCTCCACCCTTTTGCCTTGTAGTTGTCCCTCCCTCTCTCCACCATCCTTTCTCTCTTTTTTGGTCTCACTCGCTTTTTTGGGGTTGTTGTTCTTTTTTTTCTCTCTCTCTCTCTCTCTACCTCTCCCGCCTGTGGTTGGGATTTGAGATAATCACGGCCATGTGTCAGTGTGGAAAGTAAACAGCTGTAAAACAGAAACAGACCAGGGCGTCTCTCTCTCTCTCTCTCTCTCTCTCTCTCTCTCTCTCTCTCTCTCTCTCTCTCTCTCTCACTCACTCACACACACACACACACACACACACACACACACACACACACACACACACACACACACACACACACACACACACAGACACACAGACCACCATACACACACCACACCCTACTCTACCGTGCTCTAGCATGCTGGTGATGTAACTACAGTGGGACTGCACTACTATTCTGTTGTCCACTTTATATGCAACACCCCTCCATGAGAACTTTGTTATTCCTCACTCACTATAACTCCATTTCCCATCAGCCTTAACCCATCTCTTGTTGGTATGGACTTGAAGTACAGTAACCTATGTGGGTGCAGAGTTGATGAAAGTGCAGCCCTTCCTCCCTGCCAGGCAGTATTGTCCTGCTTAGTATGTTGCTCAGAAGTGTGGCTATGTAGTACATACTCAAGTCTACTTGATCTACTTAAGTCTACTTGATCTACTTGAGTATTATTCAGTTCAGTTCAATTCAATTCAATTTTATTTGTAGAGCGCTCAAATACAGTGCATTGTCTCGCGGTGCTTTACAGACAGTACGGGAAGCATCCATGAGTGACAGGGGCAAGGAAAAACTCCCTTGGCTTTACTAATAATTTGTTTTTAGGGAGAAACCTTGGGCAGATCCAAGCCTCATGGACTCGGCCTACCTGCCTGGGGCCTAATAAAGTATCCGTAAAGTCAGTAGTCAGATGCATAGATTAACCATGGTTTACACAGAACAGCATGAGTACTGAATGTAGTCTGAGTTAATATACACATAGTTTGTGTGACAGTCAATAGGGTAGAAGGGTCAGGGGATGGAGTCAGTAGTTGGGGTGGCATTGGGAGTTCATTGGGTGTGGGTCGCGATCTAGGTAGTGGTCATCAGAGGGCCGTCAGGCCAGATCCATCATGGGGCCTCTGAGGGAAAAGGGAGGATGGTCCTGGTGTGTGGCTCCGGAGAGGTTTGTCGGCAGGGAGGCAGTGGGGAACGGGAGGTTCACTGCTCAGCCAGTGCGTCGAGGCAGAAGAGGCAAGAGAAACAAAAGAAATGAAAGTATTAGACCAGTCTAGGAGGATATCACTTCATGATATAAGTGTGTCATATATTGTATGTCAGAGTGAGGAGAGGGAGAGAAACAGGAGAAAGAGGGTTGTACAGGATGGCAAGTGTGCAGTAAGTGGCAGCACTAGGCTATCGCAGCATAACTAAGGTATGGTTGTATGGCATCTTATATGGCCATTATATGGCCTTGGGTTTCATCCTTGGTGACAGTCTGCCTCAGCAAGGGGAAGAGGACAATAGTAGAGAGCATAAGAACCTCAGCTGTTTTTTATCCTAGTATTACTCCCAGTGGACATGACACATGCGGGAAAAAAAGAAATAGGGAACAGAATGAAGGAAAAATAATTTTGAAATTGCCTTTATAGAGACCATAGGGGTCATACTAATCAAGAAAGGGAGTGCTGAAGGAAGTAGAGAAGAGCAAGAATCTCTCTGTCGGAAGAGAACATTGTGTTCAGAGCCGAGAACAGAGTGAAATGGGAATGATGTGGATGAAATGTGTTCCCCTCCTTTGACGTCTGAACTTTGACCTCTCTCTTCCTCCTCCTCCTCCAGAGGACACCGTGTTCATGGACGAGGAGGAGGAGAGGAATGAGTACGTGCTAAACGACACCGGGAGGATCTACTACGGCACGGAGAAACAGATTGGTGCCCGCACCTGGAACTTTGGGCAGGTAAGGATGGCTCTTCGTAAAATAGTCTGGTAAACAGAAAAGTGGAGAACGCATTTGTTATTTAAAAAAAAAAAAAAAAAAAAAAGTAATCTGCAATACCGTTCTGCATTATCTTGATAATTTTCTACATTTCAACATCACCAACAACAACACCTTACATTTCTATAGAACTTTTCAATACACCCAAAGCGCTTTACATTCTCGTAAACAGCAAATCAGAGAACGCATTTGTTATAAATAAATAAATAAATAAATAAATAAATTGTAATACTGTTCTGCATTATCGTGATAGTTTTCTACGTTCCAATGTCTCACTCCCTTTCTCCCACACCTCTTTTTCTTCTCTCTCCCTCCTTCTCTCTTCTTCCTCCTCCCATCTTCTCTCATCAGTTTGACAAGGACATCCTGCAGGCCTGCCTCTACATTCTGGACAAGAGTGATGTCCTGCCGTCTGGCAGAGGAGATCCTATCAATGTGGTTAGAGTCATATCTGCTATGGTGAGTCTCATCAATAAGACTGTGTTAGTGTTTATAGGCATCTAGAACTCTCATACTGTAGAGACCATAATGCAAAATGATTTGGGTTGATTGGTTGATTTCCACAAAGGCAAAATCGTCATAACAAAAAAACAATGCAAACTGTGCTAAACAGTGACTAAAAATAGTGTGTGTGTGTGTGTGTGTGTGTGTGTGTGTGTGTGTGTGTGTGTGTGTGTGTGTGTGTGTGTGTGTGTGTGTGTGTGTGTGTGTGTGTGTGTGTGTGTGTGTATGTGAGAGAGAGAGATCATTTTATTTTTCACAATTCATGAAATGCATGTACAGTATTGCGCATTAGGGCTACGGTTTCAATTCACTAAACTGAGGAATTACTCAAGCCAGTGCTCAGACTCTTCTCCACTGAGACACAGATTACCGTAACTCTCCAGAACTATTACTCAAACTCTTCTCCTTGGAACCACAGATTAACTCTCCAGATGACTTAGGCGTTCTGGAGGGCAACTGGTCAGGGAACTACGTGGGCGGAACATCTCCCACCGCCTGGAGTGGCAGTGTGGACATCCTGAGGAAATACTACCAAGGGGGAGGGGCGCCCGTCAAGTTCGGCCAGTGCTGGGTCTTCTCTGGAGTCACAACAACTGGTATACTTCTCTTTCTCTCCCTCTCTCTCTCTCTCTCTCTCTGTGTGTGTGTGTGTGTGTGTGTGTGTGTGTGTGTGTGTGTGCAGCAGAGAATGTGCTTGCTTGTGTGTGAGCGAAATGCCTTTTCAAAATATCCTGTATTCTATCTAAGGACACCACAACAGGTGCATGTGTGCGTGCTATTGCAGCTGTAATTTGTGTACATGTAGGTGTGTGTGTGTGTGTGTGTGTGTGTGTGTGTGTGTGTGCGCGCATATGTGTGTGTTTATGTGAGTGCCTGTTGGCCCCATGCCCCTCACCCAGTCTGTCATCTGTAGAATGTGCTCGGAGGACATTAATAGCCAAGCGCAGACCCTCAGAGGGCTCAGCGATAGGCCTCCTGGTGAAACCATCCAGACCACATTCCAGCCATACCACACGGCGGCTCCACTCGCAACCTCCCCGCTCAGTTTCAGAGGCCGACACACTTGAGCTAGCCTCAATTTATCCCCTCAGCACCGCATACACACTACTGTTGCATAAACTCTTACACTTACTGTGGTTCCATGCTTTCAAATACTCAGGATCATTTCTGCTCTTTCTTTTATAGTGGAAGTCAAGTGGGAAGCTTCCCTCTAATGACTGATATTAAATAGTGACTATAGTCTGTCATCAGACTGTTGTAAATGTTTTTGTTTACAGTTGAAAATTTGGGACAGTCAAAGGAAGATGGTATATGAAAAAGAAAAGATTACAGTCACTCTGCCACTCATGTCTGCTGTGAATGTAAAAGTCACGTCATCTCCACTCCAAGCCTCTGTGGACTCCAATGCAATGTAGATGCCTCCATAACAACTTTAATCTTTTGATTTTCCCATTAATATTAATGGTGGAATTCATTCAGGAAGTACCTGTTTATTACCCGTAAATATAAATAATGTAATAGTAATCTCTAGGCATGTCCCCTCCCTCTCTTTACGATCTTCACATGTGTGAAAGTTGAAAGTTGAAAGTCTGTCGTGTCCAATGGTCGTGTCTCATGGAATGTTCCATAATTACAGTTGTAAAGTTTTTGTCCTATAACATCTCATCCCACACATGTTCTCTCATGTCCCCTTCTCTCTTTAACCTCTCTCCCTTCTTCACCAACAGTGCTCAGGTGTCTGGGTATACCTGCCCGCAGTGTGACCAACTTCCAGTCCGCTCACGACACCGACGTCTCCCTGACGACTGACGTGTACTTCGATGAGAACCTGGAGCCCATTGACCACCTCAACTCTGACTCAGTGTGGTGAGTCTTCATTCACACCTCTGTCTCAGGTTCCACTGCCTCATTCCGGGGCGGGTATTCCACTGCCATGATTCAGGGCCAGATCTGGCCCCAATCTGTTTTAGAGTCCCCCCCCTGTACTTATTATGGGGCCACTGGGCTTTGGCCAATAGGGTCTTGGAGATGTCGTCAGCTAGCGAAGGTTAGCTGTAGCTGAATATTTGGAGTGCTTATGTAAACATGACTAAATGGAAGGGGTTTTGGAAGCAACAATAGGAAGTATTTGATGAGATAGGCTACAGTAACGCGTGGCAAGTCTGTTAAGTTTCTTGTTGCAATTTTTGTCGCCATGTTTCTTCCTGTCTGTCTTTCCCTTGTTTTTTGACTCTGCTTTTCTTTCTCACATTCTTGCTCTCTTTCTTATTACTGTCATCTTTAATCTCTATACTCTACCTCTTCATCTCTCTCACTCTTTATTCTTCCATTCCCACCCCCTCCCCCTCTCTCTCTCTCCCTCCCTCTCTCTTTCTCTCTTTCTCTCCTGCTCTCCATCCCTCTCTCCCTGCACATATATAAATCTCTCTCTCTCTTGTCAGGAACTTCCACGTATGGAATGATTGCTGGATGGCAAGACCTGACCTGCCCGCTGGCATGGGTGGCTGGCAGGCGGTCGACTCCACTCCGCAGGAGACCAGCCAGGGCACCTTCCGCTGCGGGCCGGCCTCGGTTAACGCCATCCGCTCCGGGCAGGTGTATCTCAAGCATGACACACCATTTGTCTTCGCCGAAGTAAGAGCCCTCAGAAAAGTACCAACCTCCATCATTGCTCTGCACCCATGGCAATGAAAGCCAGTAATTGATTTTCTGTTGCGCTGCTGTGATGGTTATCTTCCGTCTGTTACTGTGGAACTTTTTGACTGGTGGAGGCAGCTCATTTTAGAACAGATACAGGGGTGGGGCCATTCCTTTTTATGTAGCCTACTGTGATGTTAGAGCATGTCCTGAAATGCCTGCTAATAACATATTTGGCAGCCATTGCATATTCATACACACATCTCAAGAAAAGAAAATCTTGGGAGCTGTTTGTTGATCACTGGAGAAAGACTGGCTGTCTGTGGATGGGCTGTCTGTGTAATGATACTTGTTGAACAAGTACTAACCCTATCAGCCAGTCAGAACAAAGGAACTGCTCCAGAACTGACATCATCATGAAAACTTTCTCATATCAGAGCACCTCATAAACCCTATGAATCTTCTGTGTAGTGATTCGGTCTGTAAGGCAGTGTGTGCTTTAAGCAGTGGGAATGATGTGGGTGACTTCAAAGCTTAAGTTCACAGTTTTAATTTAAAATGCTTGTAAAGCTTTTATATCTTGATCTTAACTCTTAAGCAATATACCGGAGTAAGTTTAAGCATAGTCCTGCTGCACGAGCCTTCTAACAGCAATATATTTCGCATGAAATGAAAGATTTTCGAACAGCACAGACCTAACGCGAACGCGAAACACTTTACATTGAGTCAATGTACCCTCAGATCTTACTTTCGGTTTCCAACAGTCAGGTCCCATTGATTCAGTGTAAAGTGCCTGTTTGCTTCTGTGTTCGCGTTTGGTCTGTGCTGTACCAAATCATTTTGATCCAATCGCTAAATAGCGCATTTATCAAGCTCTTTCAACAGGGCTATGCTTGAATTCACAAGTTTGCAAACATTCATCATCTTTTCACTTTGCTTTCAGTTTCAGCCAACAAATTATGAATTATCGTGTGTCATCTTCAACCAGATAGCATCACAGATAATTTTTTTTCTACCAGAATAGCATAAGACTTCCAAAAGAGTGGTTCTGCGTTACTGCTCTATTTGTGTGAGGGTTCTGAGGTGTTATAACATCTCTCCTCTTACACAACCTTAAATCTACGCAATCTGACCTCAATTCCCCTCCTTTTGCTTGTGTGCTTAGGTGAACAGTGATAAGATTTATTGGCAGCGCAACCTGGATGGAACCTTCAGCAAGATCCACAGTGAGAAGAAGGCTGTGGGCCACTTCATCAGCACCAAAGCTGTGGGCTCAGACAAGCGCATGGACATCACACACCTGTACAAACATGCCGAGGGTAAGGCTCAGCACTGTCACTCTGAGTGACACACACACACACACACACACACACACACACACACACACACACATACACACACGTACACACCTTTGACGTGCAGAGGGTAGGGCTCATCAAAGTTAGTATCAATAACATTCCTTCTTTAATTTGGAACATAGACACACACACACATACAGACACACACACACACACACACACACACACACACACACACACACACACACACACACAGACACATACACAGACACACACACACACACACACACACACACACACACACACACACACACACACACAGCGAGAGAGAGACACACACACACATAGTGTAACCATAGAGTAGAACAAATGTCCTAGGCAAGATTTATTCTTCAAATTCTAGGTGTATAAAAGATAGATAATTGCATTGTGTCAGATGCTGAGTCTGGGAAGAAAAACATGACTTGGTTGGATAAATAATACCTGACCTGTCCCAGCATGCAATACTAGTGATAATATTGCAGAACTGAAGTGCCACAAAGAACAATGACGACATGAGAAGTGAATCACAATGAATCACTGTCTGTCTTATGAGCTACTGACTGGTGATTTTATCATGTCCAAAACAACAGCCTAACAAATTGCTGTATGCTTTGAGTGTGATGACTACTGTATACTGATGACTTAATCTTTTTGCTTAGGCTGTTAGGCTGGGCAATTAATCGAAAAAAAAATCTAACTGACAATCATAACCGTTAATCGATGATTATCATGGCCGTGACTATTTTATCATTGTTTAATTTTTTTTTTTTTCATGAGATTATGTGCTTTTCTTATTTGAAAGTAAACTACCATGTGTCGTCATCTGATTTTACCCCATCCAGTCAATTAAATGTGACATTGATTTGAGGTTTTATTGCCTAGCCCTAATTGAGACAATCATTGTGGGAAAATGTGATGATGAAATGTTTTGCCATATCACCCAGCTTTATGATGTGGCAGTAACCATAAGTGTATCAGCAAATATATTTTATAGTGCTCTATCAAAATAACCTAGGTTTAGTGATGTTGAAAGGGGTGAAACCCTTTAGTTCAACCACCACCAATATGTTGTGCTCACCTGGGTGATGGCATTTTTGCACTAGAGGTGAATACCTAGTAGATCATACAACCACCATCAAATTCACTTGCTGTGACCTGTCTGATCCCCCTCCCAGATTCTGAGGAGGAGCGTATCGCCGTAGAAACAGCAAGTCGCTACGGCACCAAGCCACATGTCTACTCGTCCCCGGACGCGGAGGACGTAGACGTTCAGGTGAAGCTGGAGGGGGAGGGTCCCCGCATGGGAGGCGACGCACAGCTCAGTATAGTGGTGAGCAACATGAGCTCGCAGCCCCGCAGTGCCGCTCTCCACTGCCAGGTGGCAGTCATGTACTACACTGGTGTGGTGAAGGGCACTGTGAAGAAGGAGAAAATTCCTGTGGAACTCATGCCCAATGAAGGTGAGAGAGCTTGGGATCTGATGATTGTTTTATGTCAACACCATGCCACACAAATGTAGGGCATGTTTGTAATTCTATATCATGGTGTTAACCTGGCTTGCGCGACCACACTCTAAAATGAACTATGGTCTGGCAAAGCTAGCATTGCCCAGGAATTCCGGGCAGGATTAATCTAAAGGTCTATCAAATTTGATCAAACTTCTGTCAAAGTTATGGAACAGAGCTGGACAGAGTCATCGTAAGCTCGCCTCCGTCAGACTGCTCGTTTCTTATTGGCTCCTGATTTTTCTGGGCTCAAGAGTTGAGGAAATTGCCTCCTTGGCCATACTGCCTTGATCGCGAAATTTCATGCAATGACAGGAAGTATGGGTAGGCCCAGGCTATCATGGTGTAGGATATGATACTCATTACCATGACAAATCAAACATCAGGAAAGATCTGTATAGATGACCATTCCACATTATTCACACTCGCAATGACCATTGATAATGCTCCATACTTTCCACTCTTTCATATGGATTTCATGTTTGTGGTAGTAATGACTGACCACAACTACCTTGATGGACAACTGAATTAATTAATTCATCAATTAATTAATTAATCAGTAATTTAAAAAAAGTTACAGTGAATGATTGACTTGAAATTCAGCTTTTCATGTGTTTGCATGAAAGATTCCTGTTGTTCTGACTCATTTTCTAACACCCCCCCCCCCCTCCTGCCTCATCCTCCCACCTCATGCAGTGAAGACTATCAACTGGGTCCTGCCCTACCAGATGTACCAGGACCAGCTGGTGGACCAGGCAGCGCTGATGCTGACCGTGTCGGGTCGGGTCTCAGAGACCAAACAGGTGCTGGCTTCTCAGACCAGCTTCCGTCTCCGCACGCCAGACATTGACATTAAGGTATACCAGCATGACGCATCCGACCTACACAGCCTACTGTGTGTGTGTGTGTGTGTGTGTGTGTGTGTGTGTGTGTGTGTGTGTGTGTGTGTGTGTGTGTGTGAGAGAGAGAGAGAGAGAGAGAGAATGTGTTGGTTACTCGCCACTTTGCATTGCTTTTTAGAGTTTGTTGTTGGTTCAGGAAATTAGTCCTGGATCATTTTGGTCTGTCTGTTCTGTTTGGTCCTGTTTATTCCCAAGGGAACTAACATTTTTTAAGTAAATGTGTGAAGAGGATTTTCAATTGTTAGTTGTTAACGTGTTGAGTGTAATGCTCCTGTCTGTGTGTGTGTGTGTGTGTGTGTGTGTGTGTGTGTGTGTGTGTGTGTGTGTGTGTGTGTGTGTGTTTCAGCCTGATGGGGAGGGAGTGGTGGGCAAACAGATGTCTGCTAAGATCTCTTTCACCAACCCTCTGCCGTCCACGCTGCGTAACGTGGTCCTGCGTGTGGAGGGACTGGGCCTGAGAGACCTGCACCCCATCCAGATCGGGTAAGAGCCCCAGACATGCTGCTCACTCTAGGCCCCCAGGGGACTTGGGGGGGAATTTGAGACACTTCTCTCTCTTTCAAGGGTCCCCCTTCATGTACACACACAACAATGCAAAACTACTGGCTAAATCGAACTTAGCGATCGGCATGCTCATGTTCAATCTCTCTCTCTCTCCCTCTCTCCCTCTCTCTCTCTCTCTCTCTGTCATTCTCAGTGATGTGGGCCGCCATGCTACAGTGACGGTGACCGAGCACTTCATCCCATCGCTGGCAGGGACCAGGAAATTGGTGGCAGCGCTTGACTGCAAGCAGCTCACCCAGGTGCACGGCGTGGCTGACATCCAGGTGAAGGAATGCTGAGGACACAGTATTTGGGATCCCACCACCGTGCCACTGTGCCCCCCCTCCCTCTCCCCTCTCCCCCTACAGACAGTCACCTGACTTCCTGTTTGTGTAAAGTCCACGCCCTCTGGCCATCTCCCTACCCATATGAACAGCATTGCAGACTTAATGTTCCGTTAAGGGTCTACCTCTCTCACTCTGTTGTTCCGGTCCTCTTTTTATACACTGCCTCCTGTGTGACTGCGGAGATGGATGCAGCCCACCCAGGTCTATAGAGAAGTTAGTATAAAATAGTAAAGTATAGTGAGTTCTTTTGTGATTAAGCCACATTCACAGTTACATTCTGTTCTTAAACATGACAGAGGACCAATGTATCTTGCATGGCCAGGTGCACGGTGTACAGTATATGCAGTATATCAGGTAAAACATTAGTAGAATATTCATTTTTAAACCACTGAAACTTTAAACTGAGGCTAATAACTAATTCTTTTGCTTAACGGTATGGGGACATACTGGGACCAGGGGTGTTTAGTGAGGACAAAATAATACATGAAATCTATTGTTTCACTCAGATCTCACCGGAATGTCAACCCATATCAAGTAGTGCCAAAGGAAATCTGTTTGAGTCTGTTTTTACTAGCCTGGCCTTGCCTTCCTCCATACTTCCACTCCATATTCATCTCCCTCCACGACTCCGTCTGGGATTCTGGTCTTTGGCCTCCTTCACAGAGACCAATTCTGCACCACGCTAAAAAGCGAGCAGGAGACGGGAGTGGTGAGAGATTCCGTCGGGTTGCTGCAGTTGTAGCGTAGCTTACTTCACGCAAAGCTGGCACATAACGGTAGCGATTGGGTAAAATTAGATTCAGTCGTTTCAAACTTCTACAGTTCATGCCTCCAGCTTGCAATCGTTTGTCGATGGATGAGATCCCAGACCCTTGCATGAAGCGAAGCGTAGACCAAGGGGATGACCATGGCCACGCTAGTTTTTACCAGTCCTTTTTCTCCTCTCTTAAGTAGTAATAATATGTTAACAAGCATTTCAAGTATTGTTGGTTATCACAGTCTACCAAAGATGTATTGTTTTATATGTATAAGATCCAATAGTTTAATCGAACCACTGAGCTTTTATTATGAATTCATTTGCAGTTCCCATTTTGAATCATCTTTTATATGAAAATGAAACATGGTTTCAGTGATTGTCTAGTAGATGTTTTATATAAGATTGTTACAAAGGACTAATGACATACATGGTCATTTAAAGTATTTTAGGTGAGGAAAGGCGACTAACAGCCTTTTTCTCAATGCGAGAAAAGAAAAAAAAAAACAGTTCAGAGCGCTGTTATGCACTCTAGCTTTTTAAACCATCTAGTATTGCCAATTTTGTACTGACAAAGTGTACAGTATATAACCCCATTTGCACTGTACCAATTGTATGAAGTTTAGATATTTGCTCTTATGTGTAGCCTATATGAACAAAGCCCCAATAATTTGATGATGAGCAGATCATGTCATGATTGCAGTATTAAACACCCCTGTATCATTTGGTTAGCAATATCTGAGAGCTTGTAATACTGTATGTCCTGCACTCGTAAAAAATTATATGAAGAAAAATATAGGATGCATTGTAGTGATGTCATTGCTACTAATACAGTTTTATTTAACTATGTATTTAGATTATTATTGTTTGTCAGATGCTTTATTTTGTGGCTAATAAAAACATGATGTATGGAAGTCTTGGTGTTTATGTATATCACTGAGCTGATGAAGTCAACAATGGGGCAAACCTGTTAATTAAGAAACATAAAGGCATTAGAGACCACCTGCCCTGCTTGATGTAGGCCTACTTCTTCACCGTTAATGTGCATAGACCTCTGTTTTTGGAAAAAACAATCAGTGTCTGTATTTGCTAATATTGATAAGGGTTAGGTCTACTTCTCTGCCAAAACTGGGTATTTTTAAGGTATATACTGTACAAATATAAGGATCCATCTGACATGGTTAGTCTCGGTCACTATCGCAGCTCCCATTACTATTGTGAGAGAGAGGAAGATTAATCAGTGACATTACTTTGAAAAAATGTGTAATTAAATGTAACTTTCATAAATATTCTTACAATATTTCAGTTACATCTGTCTTCTGCAGAAACATGTAAACTATGTAGGCCTCGAGCATTGCTGGATATAGAAATGAGCTGTAGTGAGCAAGTGCACATACATGTACACAGTCAATCCCAGATGAATAGATTAGGCTACTGCTTATTCAGTGATATTCACCAAATGTTGAATGTCAAGTATTCATCTTTGTGCTTGTCCTAGCAGGTATAGCTAATAAAAACTTGGCATGGCTTCATAGTAAAGCAGTTAAGGTGTTGAAGTCTGACAGTGTTTAGCCTGTGTTGAGGATTTTTTGGCGGCAGTCAGTGTTGAATAATATGTGAAGGTTAACCCTGCCAGCTTTCAAAAACTCTAAATGTTAAGAGCGTCTACTACTTGAGATACACAAGGATTTCCTAGAGTCTCACTGGCTGACCGTACAAGAAGAAACATCAGGTCATTTTCCTGTATGACACCTTTGACACAGCGGACTGACCCTGGAGCTGGGTGACGTGGTTAACATTGTGTCTCCATCGAGGCACCAGAACCTGGGCCCGCAAAAACCGCACCACCTTCAGTGGCTTCCTGCTCTCCCCTCTCTAAATGGGACACAAAAATCATCACCATGGCGACAAATTACAGTATATGCTCCGCTTCAACCCTCTCTGCATAAAGTGTCTCATGATCATCAATGAAATAAAACACTTACATGTACAAATCTGCTGATGTTACAGCCTAAGGCCTAAGGCCAGGAGCCGGTAATTAAAGGCAAAGTTAAACAAACATCATCACTTTTACCATTAAACTTTTCTGAATGAAATGAAGCAGAATGTTTTCTTGAAGTCAAACAAAACATATTTGCAAAACCAATAATTTAAAATTATATGTTAAACATTTCCACAAAGATTGAGGAAAGAAATCTCGGAGAGTGTGTGCGTGTGTCTTTTTACCAATCTTGAAATACTGTACTGTAATGTGCTGATCACTGGGTTTCTTTGATGGCCATACCCCATCAGGCTGTACAGTAGGCAGCCATGCTGATTAAACCAATTACTGTATATATTATCTATTCTTTGGATAAAACAATATAGCTGAAATGAGCCAGCTTAAAGGAAAATTACACATTTAGTATCACCTAAAAATCTCTGTCTAATTTGCACTGACCCTTACAATGGTTAGCAGGGAGATTTTGATCTGTGATTTGATCACAGATATTCCCATCATTGTGGTCTAATGATGTAAAAACACATCTACAAACCAGCTCATGTCAGATGTCATAAACCTGCTCCAGGCCTGTGTGGCTACGCGTGGTTTATATGGGTTATAATGAAATGCATGTGGATACTGCTCTGAAATGCTTTGATAAGGTTTTTCTGATGCTGAAGAGGGGGGAAAAAGTTTACAACAGAACTATATCCCTGGTGTTCTAGGGAAATTGCATTAACACACATGCAAATGATTATTCCTCATTTTGTGTTGGTTGGATGTTGTGCACTCACCTTTTAGCACAGACCTTTCAAATATGTGTTGAATTTCTCACTAACTCAGTCACTGACCACAAAATTGTCCCACAAACCCGTTACAGACTCACCTGACCTGTAGATGCACTACTGACCTCTAGTGGTGATCTATGGAACTGTAAGCAATAATATAAAAGTTGAAATGAGTAGTGTAAGGATTGTGTGTGTTTATCTTAAAAAGACGAAAAAATTGAATCAAAATGACTTTCGACAAAAGCAAAAAAAAAAACCTGAGCACTGCGAGTTAAAAAAAAGAAAAACATGACAATTCTAGTGTGAAATATACAAACATTTATTGCGGTGCATAATAAAAATATGTGTATGTTTATAGATAAAACACAGAAGTCCTAGCGCCTGGAAGGCTAGTCCCTCCCATTGACATTCAGGTAACAAAGTGTGTGACATGCTCATTAGGGCTGTTTGCATTGATTTGCATTCATCTTACACATCCTTTAGGTCAACCTCTTTAACCTACACAGAAATGAGCACCAGGTGGCCTGTGGTTAACATCTTTATGTAAAACAGAGACAAATAAAGACAGGAGATAATTGTGTCTATACATGGAAAATTCTATTGGACAGTTAAAAAGGACCCAGCAAGCCCCGTAAGGAACAATTAGCCAGTTGGTGAGTAGAAGCCAAATCAGCCAATCTGATTCACAACAGAACACCACATCCAAAAACCTTTGGCAACTGGCAATAAGGCCCAATTAAATACACACGTTCTCTCTCTCTCTCTCTCTCTCTCTCTCTCTCTCTCTCTCTCTCTCTCTCTCTCTCTCTCTCTCTCTCTCTCTCTCTCTCATCTCTCTCTCACTCTCTCTCTCTCTCTCTCTCTCTCTCTCTCTCTCTCTCTCTCTCTCTCTCTCTCTCTCTCACACACACACACACACTCTTGATTCAGTCTACATCAACATTCTTGATTCAGTCTACACACACACACACACACACACACACACACACACTCTTGATTCAGTCTACAGTATCGCAGAGCCTTTGCACTATACTATTGAAGTCTTCATACTGGTCAACATAGACATGATGAGATGCATTGGCTATTACCTGTGGAGATGAAAGAGAAGAAAAGACTGAATTAGGAAATCATTTTATTAAATCAAACACCCATCCACACACACACACACACACACACACACACACACAATTGGAGCCTGACCGACTGGCTCTGTTAAATATGACTCACTTGCACAGCCTAGTGGTGACCACCCCCCCCCCCCCTTCATTTCTGTATAATTCATTACAACTAAGCCACTATGGTACACTTCATATTTCACTAGTGAAATTCTCAAGTTAGTTGACTTAGTTAGTTCTCAAGTTAGTTGACAAAGGGGAATGTGTAAACTGTAAAATGTTAAACTGATCAACCAATCAACAGTTCACTAGGCCCAAAGGTGGATAATGCATAGTTTTAACTACATAATAGAAAGAACGAATGTCTGAATTTCAGCCTGAAGTTCTGCTGCATAACAATCTAGCATCTAGTGTGTAGTCTAGTATGATTGACACAGACAATAATCTGCAGTACAAACTGGCAAAGGTTTACACAAAATATGACTCCTGTCCAAAATCCAACCCCAGTCTGCACCGTCACTATATGCTGTTGCAATAAGAGAGGAAATGTTTGCTCATAATGTTCATAAACACGGACACAAAAATAGTCATTTTGATGGTAATAACTAATGTTAATTGATAAACACTTGCTATTAGAAATATTTGAGGGAAAAACAAAAGCGACTGAGAGAAACAGTGCTGTAATATGAATGCTGTGGCTGTTCTCTCTTCTACCGCCCCATCCCTGCTGACTCACCATGACTCGTGTGTGGCTTTGTCCCCTGATCTGGGCCACCTGGTCCCCAGAGGAGCTGTCCACCCAGGAGCGTGCTCCGTACAGCATGGTGACGGGCAGAGAGGGAGGTAGCAGATGCACACGCTGCAGCATTGGATTCTTGGCCCAGCCCAGAGACTCAGCCATCGCCCTAAAGCCCACCTCCCCACTGGGGACGGACGAGGTGAGGAGGGAGAGGAGAGATAGCATGTGAATGTGAATGACAAAGTAGAGAGGGAGACACAGACAGAGAAACAGGAAGACATGGAGGAAAGTAGGGGTAGTGTGAGGGACAGAGGATGAGGGAGAGTGAGATGGACAGAGGAAAAAAAAAAAAGTCTTGTCCATGTTGAAAGATAAGCAATGAGCATGCATGAAAAATGTTCAATCTCATCAGGTGTTTACATGATTACATGATTACATGATTTGAAATTTAAAAAATCTATCCTGATCAGGGTATTAACATGGGTCACTTACACATTAAAAGCTGTAGAACTTTAACAATCGCATTGTACAAGAAAAGTTTATATAACATAGAGTACCTTGGGGTTTGGGCGTTACAGTGATAGAGGTATTCAGTCATAGTATTGTCATCAAAGAGATCTTCAAATCTCCGCTTGAAGTCTGGGCGAAACCTTGTTACCAGACCTGGTCCTGCAAATAGAAATAGAAATAAAACAAAGTTAAAAAAAAATTAGGTCTTAAAAAAATAATACAATAAGGAGGACATTCCAAATGTGCCATTTAAGGTACTACTGTAAGTTGCAAAGTGATGTAAGCCTGTAAGCAAGCACTTACAGGTATATAGAATACTGTATGTCCAATAATACAATATTATCTATTTTTATAAAGTGTCATCGCTCACTGTGCTTCTGTCATTTTTATTTTATCAACTGACTTACAACTAAAAAAGATGAGAAGCATAGGCCTACTGGATATTTACCTGACAGACACTATTGCCAAGGGGCCTGAATGATGAATTTACCCCTTAATATCATGTTAGGTTAATCTGATGTTATCTGCCACTCTTCAAAAAAGTACATTGTTCTGTATATCTGTATATGTACACTTTCCTCGACTGTAACAATGGAAACCAACTGCTGTTATTTAACTGATCTGATTCCCTATTATTTTTAAATGTACTAAATAACGAGGTCTCTGTCTTTTCCTACTCACAGGCTGTGAGGGAAATGCCACTTTATGAATGAATGACGTCATTCCTAGAGCAGAACCTGATTGGCCAAGACCACCGGTACTCAACCAAACCATATAAGGCTATGGTTAAGGCAGATGTATAAATGTACCTGATGACTGTTTAAGAATGAAACATAGTACATGTCTTCATAAATCATTGTTTGCATAATGGTCAGTGTGCAGGATTCCTTCTAAGCTCTTATTACACCAAGTGCAAATCAGGCATGCAAATGCCATGGGTGTCATCATGTGCGACTTGGCCACACAAGTTCAAAATAGGCGGAGATTCACATGCAAGGAAGGAAGTCACATGGCCATATTTGCACGTCACCTACACAGAGCCTGGAGTATTTCACCTTTACACATACAGTGCTTCATTAGCATGCTACACACCCTGATTTATGTGGGTGATAAAATCCTGAGGCAATACAAGAAGGCTCATGATTTTAGTAGGCTTTACGCCAAGTTGGACTGAAAGTCATAACCCAGAGGTGATCATTAGATCATTATCAAGATCATTATCCAGACATATTTGAGTTCCTTGTGCTTTTTTCAGCAAGCCACTGCCAGCGGGACTTAAAATCAAACATTTCAAGTAAAGATGACTTGCCGACAGACAATAAATTTGAGGATTTTATTTCATAATCAGATTTTCTCTCTCTTACACACACACACTCACACAAAGACACACACAGACACTCACCCCAGGGTCCTGCGGCTCTGATTATAGCAAGTGGGTTGAATAGGCTGACCACAGAGGCGACAGCCTTGACCCAGCGAGGCGGGGCCGGCCTCCTCACCTCTAGACTCTGGCCTGCCGTTTCACTGGCCTCCGCCTTGGGACGCTCAGGAAAGCCCCACGGGTCCACAAGGATCAGATGAGACACTCTGTGGGAAGGGGACACTACTTCAAGCAAGGCAACTAAATAAGCACCAGTATAGGCATAACATTTTCCAAGCTATATTCAACCTGTACTCTTATTAGATGTACTGTACTTTCAATAAAGGCAGAATATGAAGAAAAAACATTAATTAATCCAGGATTAAGCTTGCGAAACAACGGAACATATGGGCATTTATTATCCCAAATGAACATTTAACAATAAGGCTCCTGGGTGTAGTCAGTCTAAGAAGTGATCCAGAACCTGTTACTGATTCAGCTGTCTCATTCTGAGAAGCACCCAGGCTTGGGCGGAAGTAGAACTTGTTCCAAAAATGATCTGTTTTCCCGTCTTGGACAGCCTTGACCACACTTTAAGCATACCACAGTGCCAGAGAGCTTCAAATCTGCACACAATACTGTCAGAACTGATTTATGGAGAGAGGTGTTTAACTTTAGCCCTTCATGATCAAGGTGACTTCAGGAGCCTTCAGAAGATTTTTGAGGCTTACTGCTTACCGAGATAGGGCCATTCCTGCTTTATCAATATTTCTTTGCGAAGTGAATTAATATTTTACATAGCCCAGCTTCTGTCACTCCAAATCCAACAATACCTAGTTTGATCAAAATGTTGAACAAACATCCTAAAGAACATGTGCCTATCCAGGAGATTACAGATACAGTACTGAATCAGTACAATAAGCCCACCGACGATTTACCTTGTAATGAAAAAGTGCACACTGGTTTCATAGCAGTGATATAGCATGCAAGTGGCTTGTTATTATCCATAGTGTGGTTCCAGCTCTCGTGCCATATCACTAAACATTTCCCTCTGCACCAGGCCCAGGTCTTATTCCAGCCCTGTGAGAGATGTTGACAGAGTCAGACTTCTCAAGACTGCGCCTGTTTCACCTCACCTCTCTCCTTGAGAACTGATTGCTGAAGTGTTGACTGATTAAGACAAGTATCCCAGTAACAATGAACCAGGTCCATAGTGTCACCAATTAGTTTGAATGGTAACCGGACAGTGGACATTTTACGGCACATTTAACCTCATAATAGCAGACTGTATGGAAGTCAGAAATCAACCCATCCCCGTACAGTTGGCAAACACTGCAAGACCTTTGCTTTGGCCATAGTAACACACCCTCACTCATAGTGGTGTGTGGATTATGCAGGGTCCCTAAGCTCCCATCAAAAGTCAAGAGAGAGTAAAGAGATAGCCCCCCTACACTCTTCTAAACTGGTTAAGTGATTGAGACAGGGTGTTTATTCCTCACCTCTCAGGGTAGCGTATGGCATACGATGTGGCCAGGTAGCCCCCGAGGCTGTGGCCCAGCAGGATCATGCGTTCCACTCCCACTGACTGTCTCCACTGCTCGATGGAGGTGACTGATTGGTCCTCGGCCAGCTCGGCGTCCGTGGGGAAAGGCGGCCGTGAGCTGCGGCCGAAGCCCAGCAGGTCAAAGGCATGGACGGGCCGCGAGCGGCTAAGAGCATCCAGGTTACGGATCCACAGACCCACGCCACCGCCAAAACCATGTACCATCACCAGAGGGGTTTTGGGGACTGGGGAGAGGCCTGAGAGAGAAAAGCACTTATTGTGAAGTACTGGATGGACAACAGAATGGCAATCGAGGAAGTCAAAGAAAACAAATTAGGTAAGCCAAAAAGCAAAGAGAGACAGAGAGTTACCTCACCTTGCTCTGATGCCCTGCGACTTGTTTTGTTGGTGACAGTGAGGGTCCATATCCGATTTTGGTCAGGAAGGGTCACAAAGCGGGCCCAAACCTCATTATGCAAGCCTTAACGGGAGAGAAATGGAAGTCATTTAGAAACAACAACAACAACAACAACAATTTCAATTGGCATACAGAAGACATGGAGGTACACTCTTCCACTTAATTAATTGTCAGATATCACTTGTTCAGATTTCACTGCTACACAGATCAGTGAAACTTGTTGTCCACGGTAATGATGACACATAGCCAAAAACAGCAAGAGAAAACATTCATTATGTCTCTTATTTGGAGGTGTTTCACAGCACTTTGCTCAACAGTTCTCTTGATGGAAACAGAGTAATGAAAGTGGCTACAAAATCGTGACACTCACAGGCAAGGATCTTGGCCTCGGCGGTCTTCAGAAGGGACATGGATGTCGGCCTCCAGGACGGCCACCAAGACCAGTTACCGTTGGTGTCCCTGAAAAGAACCCATGAACAGGATGAAATCTTTTGTGAGGTAGAGTTGACCTTTGACTACTGCTACAGGCCAGGAATTTTCCGGACTGATTATAAAGAGAATATTGACAGTATTCCGTTTTAATACGGTATTTGAATATTCAGTTTTTAAATCTGGTAATGTTATATTCCCTGGATATCATAGTCAATATACAACAAGCACACAAAAGGGTTTGAACAAATCATGTGGGCAAACACTAGACCACCACACACCCAAGCAGTTATTCTTATCTTCATTCCAACATGCTCAATACACTCTGCTATCATCTTCAGTGGACTAATCATATCATGCTGATCAAAGTTAACCACTGTAGAAGGACCAATGCAGCCATCACTAAAATTGCAATTCAAGTCACGCAGCTGAGTGTATGAATTAAACTACTTAAAATTATTATTGGAAATTAGTTAAGTAGACAATATTTTGTTCTTGTAGCTTACGACCGGTACTTTCATAAAGGCTAAACCACTGAACCAGGAAGGGTATTTAAATTGAACACGTCACTAGCTCTAGCCTACAAAGCAGGTGCACACATGCAGGGGTTGTTTGTATACTGTAGTAATACAGAGGAGTAACCCTATACAAAAGCCAAGCAACAGAAACACTGCAAAAGTGCTGGGTCATTCTGACTCACAACGTGTAGACTATCCGACTTTCCTGAGTCAGTGACAGTAGGACTTCAATCAATCAGGAGTTGTTGTTGTTGGCCTTTTTAGGAGCAGCCTAAACCTACAGTAGACCTATAACATTCAGAGCAACAGCGAAAAATCTCAAGACTGTGCTGGGTTATAGGCTATCTAATGGTGGCCTGGTAGTCATTTTTTGAAACTAATTTATAACATTCTTAGACAGCATACGCTAACGGGGGGTGGGTCGCTACCACCTTCAAAGTTTCTCGTAACGTTATAATAGAGGTTACGAAACATAAAAAGGACACGGAGTACACAAGCATTAACTTCACAAGAATCATAGCTAGGTCGAAGTCACAAACCAATGTTAACGTTACATTAAATTACACATCATTTGTTCAATACATTATTTTACAGTTTTGATCAACTTACTCAAATTCGGTCTCGTTCTGCATAGCAACGTTCGATGAAGAGGTGATACAACATAATACAACAATCAACACCGAAATTGCTTCAACATTTCTTATGGCCCGAGATGAGAGAAGTCCGCCGCGGAACCCTGAGGAAATGTTACGCATTACAGCTGATTCAATAACACGCTCTTTTGTAACACGAGTCAGCTGACAACGAGAGAGGCGGGACAAAAGACTTCACTGCTTCTCATTGGCCAAGAATGGAGAGCAGGAATATTCTATATAGTCCTAAACCAGGGGTCGGCAACCCAAAATGTTCAAAGAGCCATATTGGCCCAAAAAAACAAAAAACATACCTGTCTGGAGCCGCAAAAATCTAAAAGCCTTATATAAGGCAACATAGACTGTCAATATATAAGCTGTCTACTATTAAAATGACTAAGTAGGCTACAAATACAAAATGAACATTCATGATTAAATGTTTCCCTGCAGCGCATCCTTGAGAGAATTACGCACCACGTGACTACTGATGTACGATAGGCCTATTGCTGCTTCAAGTTTAGCCTAACTCCCATTACACTATTATATTGTTTTGTTTTTTGTTGCACTGGTTTTAGGTCTCAAGAACAATAAAGTGCATAGCCTCATGCTATTTTCAGCCCGTGTGGAAATTAAATGTTCTCTTCAACGTCAATAACAATAGAACTTACTGTTCAATAACAATCAACAGAGCGCAAAAACGCAGCTTGCAATTATAGAAATAAAACGGCTGCCTTTTGAAAAGGTAAGTCAAATGCCAAGTTAAGTAGCCTAAGTCAGTGCAAATGAGAAAAATAAATAAAACAATCTTTTAATTCTCTCCCTTACTCAGCGAGATTAAATAAATTACAATTGCAAAGGAGTTAGCAGCTTGCAATTAAAAAGCAGCTGGCTTAAAAATTCATCAGTCAGTCGAAAATAAGACAGATAAACTTCGATTTCTGTGTATTATCCTCGTCTCATAAGTTCGCAAATGCCACGAAGTCTGTGCAACTGTCAAACGCAGCAGCATCCTTCTCTTACCCCCTCAGCTACAGACACGTAGGCTAGGGAGAGGGCTATTCCCCCTCCCCTTTTCCCTTCCACTCGCTGTGAGACCAAAAGCTCACCTGCACGAACCTCAGTACTCGCAAATGGCCATTATCAGAAAAATGTAATTCACATACAGTGCACATGACGAGCTAAACAAAAGAATGCATAGCCTAGTGTGATGTCGGCGTGTCATGGACACTCTCAAAAAAAAGGCTAGGCCCTACTGCTTTTTCTCGAGTTTTCACACAAAAGAAAATAGGCGAATACCCTGAAAACATGAGCCTATTTAATCACGAATAGAGCAAAATCGCACCATTTCATCAACAATAGATAGACTAACTAACAAATTCAAATAGATAACCCCTTCAAATGAACACATTTAACATAAATATATATATGGATTTATTCATTCACGTTTAGATTCTCTTGCATATTCTGTGACAGAGAAGTCGGAGACAATAACGGAGAAAGTAGTGGGTTTGTATTTTTTTCCGTCAGTTTTCTCTTATCCATTGGCGCAAGACATCATCGGACCTTGCAAATAATCACTGTTCAGTGTGTGATCGTGATGGGCGTCTGCGAAATCTCTCAGGGATGAGAAGTGGGAGAGCGTGCCTCGCTCTATCCCTGACTGTCAACTTGCGCTCGAATGATAAAAACGGCTTCCAGCATTTGAAGCGCAAATTTCTTAAATATCAAATAAAATGAAATAGGCCTATATTTACAACTACATAAATTTTTACAACATAAGAATGTTTGTGTCATGTGTACCCCCTAAGAAACCATATTTTTAAAAAAAAAAAGTTCTTTTTCCATTTTACACATTTTTGCAAAACCTCCATTGAGCCATTAGGGGGGTGCTAAAGAGCCGCGTGCGGCTCAAGAGCCGCGGGTTGCCGACCCCTGTCCTAAACCTTTGGACACTAAAAAAAAAAAAATATTATCATGTCTATTACATGCAGAACTGGTCGGGCGTTTTGTAATTAAACTAAGTAGGCCTAATTTGTGATTTAAAACTACAAAGCCATACATGTCATAATTTAATATAGCTTAGTCATGATGAGACAGGGTAGGGTCTAGTGAAGTCTACAGTATGTTCTTCCGTGAGGTTCTAGTCTAGGCCTAGGCTGTATGTCAGAGAAAATTCACATCAAATCAAGTTTTTTGAAAACATTGGAAGTAACATCAGATTCAAACCCAAAGTCACTCTGGCCCCTTGGTTTGTGGCATTGATGATGTGGCCTCCCCTAAATTATAATGTCGTATCTCCTTTAGGCCTACCCTGCCTTGGTTCATTTTTCTATGGTTGATATTTCATATTCCCCTAAGTTGGCCTACCTGAAGCCTTCCGGACGGATCAATGAGTCAGAGGAGTTTCCCACTGCTTGCCCTGAATAGTTGGTGATGTACTGTAAGCCACTGCAAACCAACCATGACAGGGATTTAAGATCATTTTAGGCGACATTGTAAACTTGGGTATATAAAAAAAATCTGTTTTATTTATTAGACTAAGAAAATGTATGTCAGGCAGAGGGTTGTAAAGTATCTTTCAAGCAGCCTTGGCCTATTTCAATAGGCCTACAGTAATTGTCCTGGCGGAACTAAATAATGCAGTTGCTTTCAGAGGGAAAACTTCCGGTGGGGCACCACTTCCTACTTCCGTGCGAATGAAATTACACGTCAGATGAATGAGAATCGCTTCTGAGCTGTATTTGTTGTAATCAAGCAGTTTTTTCTAGTCGTTCTTGACGTGCATCAGAACGGAAAAGTAATAATGTCCAACTCGGTGATCTCCGTTATCTCACGGTTTCTGGAGGAGTACACGACCAGTACGCCGAACAAGCTGAAACTGGTCGATGCTTATCTGCTGTACATCTTGCTAACAGGAGCCCTGCAATTCTTATACTGTTTGTTAGTTGGCACATTCCCATTCAACAGCTTTTTGTCCGGCTTTATTTCGTGCGTCGGATCATTCATTCTTGCAGGTAACCTTTCTAACGATAGACACTATGTAATTATTGTTGTTTATGCTACCCATTTCTTTAACGTTACTGAGAAGGTGGCTATGAAATTAATGCACAACAGTCACAGACCGTCAGCTAACGTCATTTATTTGTTCATGCCACGCTGTCAAGCATAACGTTAACGTTACTAGCCGAATTACGTTAGATAGAGCAATTAGTGTGTGCTTCGACACATGCTCACACATTGTAGTTTATAGACTTAACGTTATAATACTAGGAAGAGGAGGCCAGGCTTATGCAGGTTACAGAATTTATCCACGTTCACACTTCTGTCTTTTCTGTCTCCAGTTTGCCTTCGTATCCAGATCAATCCACAGAATAAGGGTGACTTCCTCACGGTGTCACCTGAGCGAGCATTCGCTGACTTCCTGTTCGCTCACACCGTCCTCCATCTGGTTGTCATGAACTTCATTGGATAAATGTTTGCTGCACGGTTGACCATTGCTGGTATGTAGCCCATTGCGAAATCTCACAACCTGACTAAACTTGGGAAATCAAAATAAGATAATGCACATAGTGCACCGATTTTTTTTAATGAATATGGTAATTTATTATCAACAGAACATGTAATGTCTGCTGTAATAATATCAGATGGGTGAAAATGTAACGGCAGTAGTTGTAAATCCTCATCATCCCCTAGCCTTCAAGAAAGTCTCTAACCACTGGGTTGGAAGCCTGGGCTTTTCAGCTCAGTGGTTTGAGCATTTGACTCCCTTGCCATGGGTTGCAGCCTAGTTGACGGAGTGGCAAGTTCGAGATCCAAGTGCGGTGAGAACGACTCTGGCTACACATTATCGAGACACCTTAGTGGTAGGCCTATAATTAAAATAGTAGACCTGAAAAAACAGACATAAGACCCCACTGATAAATCCCTGTCGTCTTTGGCTCCTCGAGAGTCCAGACAAATTGTCACTAGTTCAGTCAGATTCAATAGCTGTTCAGTGTGGGCTGTCCACTTCTAAACCTTCCATACATTTTTGATGATGGTGAAGTATGCAGATAGGCATGGCAGTTAGAACATTGTATCTGTGCTAAAACAATCAGCTCCAGTGTGATTTCAACTCTTTTACATTTTTGTCTAATGCCTTGCTCAAGGGCACAACGGTGACCGCCGAAATGTACAGTATGCAAACACATGCATTGTGAAATAACAGATTAGGCCAACATGGTTCTTTGGTAACAAAACCACCTAATTTCAGGGGAAGAATTTGCCACCACTGGAACACCACAGATCAGCATCACATTGATATACTGTAGCCATATCCCTGGTGGAATTTCACTTGTCACATTTATCACAAATATGTTGATAGGCTGCACAGTACTTCTTCAAACTGGCCTGTTTAAAGCGATATGTCACCATTTTGGGAAATTACTCAAATTACACTCATTGTCATTGTCAAGTTAAACAATTCATTCAGTCGTTCAGTTCAGTCTGGCAGTAGCACTTTTAGCTCCATCTTAGCATAGATCATTACATCAGATTAGACCATTAGCATCTTTCCTATTATAGTCTCGTGAAAGTGTCTAAAGATTATGAGATTCCTCTGTAGTTGCAACAGAAAATGAAATGTATTGATTTTCTGGACTGTTATATCATGAATATAGTCTCTCCATGTATCCAAATTCCTTGTCCTTAAGTAATTCCATGTTGTATCAGCCTAGAATAATCATGTTCTGTTGTTCTTAGTATACTTTGCAACTTCAGTCAAGTTTTAATTAACCTAACTGTCAGGATTTGTAGTCAATTTTGAGCAAGACAGTAATTAAAGAGATGCTAAAGGTCTAATCTGATTCAATGATCTATGCTAAGCTAGGACTAAAAGTCCTACCATCAGAAAGACTGGATGAACTGGAGAAAGGTAAGACTCAACTGTTTTACTCGAGGGGAGGTGAAAAAGTGAGTGTGTTTCCCCAAATGGAGGTGTATCACTTTAAGCAACTACCACTTTAAGTACCTGCATCTGATTTCAGCTAGCTCGCTCATATAGTCTTTTTATCCCCCTTCTGTTACCGCTAAATGCCAGTTTGCAAAGTTGGTATACGTTTTCTGTTGTTACCATGGCTACCGACAGAACTCATCAGTCTCAAAGAACAGAGATGTAGGCTGATTGCATCCAGATTTCAACTTTTAAGAGTTGAAATGATAAGATGATAAAATGCAATCACATAAAAAATGGGCCTCCCAGGGGTGGAAGACTCCCTTTAACAAACTCAATTTCTTCTCCCTCCTGCCTACTAGGCATTGAATGTCATTAAATTGATCCATTTTGTTGTTCAGTTGAGAAATCTTTCATTAGTTGTTTTTATTATTACCTCCGCCAAGGAGGTTATGTTTTTGCTGGAATTTGTTTGTTTGTCCGTCTGTTTCTTTGTTTGTTTGTCTGTCTGTCAACTTTGCGGCAAATGTTATTGGCTGATTCTTATGAAATTTTTACCAAAGGTGTGTCTTTGGCCAAGGAAGATTTGGTGATGATCTGCATAAGGATCTGGACTGTGGAACTTTTTTATTAAGAGAATTCCTCACTATTGATAGTTATGAGTAAATTGACTTGGCAGAGGTTTGCACTCTCCTAGTGCATTTCTAGTTTTTATTGTGTCAAGCATGTTGTGTTAAATGAGACTGAATACATTTTGCAACAAATAGGTAATCATTTCCTAAAATAGGGTGAAGTAGGAGAGGGTATAAAGTTTTCTAAATGGAAATACTATTATGCTTATTACAGGACATGCTAAAATTTAGATGATGCTAAATCTGGCATTTTTGTTACAGATCAGATGCCTCCACTCTACAGCCGTACCGGAAGCTCATCAGAAACATGGAAACATGGATTTGTGACATGACATGGAATTATGGAATTTCAATGGCCACTGGAACGGTGTATTGGATGAATTTGGATGAAACAGCGGGTGGAATTTTGCACAATCAACAATGTTGCAGTTTGCATGTTTTTGTTTGTTTTCTTTTTTTTTAGTGTATTGTTTCTACTTTTATAACCCGTTTCTTGTGTTGGCACTGAAATAAAGTGAGTCAACTAAAGTGTGGTGGTCCTATTTTCCTTTATTTTATTTTATTTGTGACTGGCTTATGTGAAAGTACAGAATGGTTAAGAAGTTATTCCTCTTTGATTAGTAAACCATTGTTTTTCTCTTTATTTTATTTATTACACAAAACCCCACAAAACTGCAAATAAAATAGGAAAGAGGTTACCTCACTCACGTCAGCTGATGCGCTACGTAACTTTCGTAAGGAAAGAGGGTAGCGTTGCACAAAAATATATGACCAAAAAACAATCATTATTCATACAGGTACTGTACATGGGAAAAAGTGAACTAGATGATAAAAATGAAGAATAATAGAAGATGAAGGGTTGGAGAGAAGTTGCCCTAAAATGTCTCTTTTTATATGAATATCTACCATTATATCTATCATCTCTTCGGCTTGATGATAACAAAGGCAGGGACTAAAATGAACCGTACTATAACCTGTATATGTACTTGTACGTCTATCTTAATGGAAATGTATGGCTTATAAAACATCTTTTAACAGCATCATGGCTCTGAAAGAGTTAAAGGGGCCCCTCCACATCTGGAGGCCACATCTGGTCACGTGAAAAGGGAGAACTGAAAGCGAATGTGAAGGATGTCCTGGTTTTCAGTGCAGGGAAGAGTTTTGGAAGCCCATTACTGAGGAATCTGACCTGGGGTATGAAAACATGAAGTCGATTGTTTTGCTCTGTCTTTTTGTCCTCTTGCAACTTTCTGGTGAGTGTTTTTGATTGAACTATTGGCATGAAAATGTTTCTGTGTGTCCATTTGCTCTCAAACGTACTTGTTTTCACACAAATGTTTTGTGGTTTCAGTTGGATATTGGCTTTGGGAAGCTGTGAGGTTGCTTTATTTGGCGGTTGTTACTGATGTCTGTATTGTGACTGACAGAGAAATTACTTTCCCCCCCCTAAATCTGGATAGGTTAAGTCACCACTCAGTCACTTAAAATCTGTGTTTTAATACAAATCCTAAAATGCAATGGCAACGTTTGTTGAAACTGAAATCCCTTCACTGAATTCTCTAACAGCTACATTCCAGTATAATGCCAATAACCTAAAAAAAAATTGACAGTCTGCTCTCTTGAGACCAAGAAATATGTATGCTCTCGGTATTTGTTGCGTAATTGTCATAATTGAATGTAGGACAATGTAAGACAAACTGTACCAAAGGTCTCTAATATCAATGTGATGTTGAGTAGTCATCAAAGGTCTTATTTATGGAAAGAGGGCAGTTAAATAAATACATAATTTGGCCTACAGTGTATGTGAGATGTTAATATATTTAAGAGCCATTCTGCATTCTACACTTGCGTCACCATAAATTCTATTTATTGCTTCAGGGAAAGCTTTTTTTTTTTTTTTTTTTTTAAGTTGGCTGTGAGGAACAAACCCGAGAGGAGAACTGACATCATTTAAGGAAAATCAAAACAGGAAGTCCCAGACAGATGGCACATTAAAGACACATTTCACTTCCCTGCTTTCCCCAACCACATAGGCTAACAGTGTCTGTGAAAATTATGAATGAGCCCAGGGCCGGACTGGGACCAAAAATGGCCCGGGCATTTTTGTCTCTAGCGGCCCACCATGATTTTATTCAATAATAACTTCATGGTAAGCAAAAATAACACTGAAAGTTGGACACATTGCATGAACATTAGAGAATTAATTTGGACTATCCCAATATACATCAAGGACATGATGAGAAATTTTGACAGCCCTGGCCCAAAAATAGCCATCAGCCCACCGGGCATTGACCTGTATGCCCTATGGCCAGTCCATGCCTGAATGAACCTGACGGGCTCTTTGTGACCTGTCTCTCTTTGTGGTAGGGAGCCTGGCTTTGGTGGTGACCCCAGGTGATGTGGCTGTGTTGGAGGGCCGCTCGGTCACCATACCCTGCCACTACGACCCCCAGTACATCCACCATATCAAGTACTGGTGCCAGGGCAGGATGAAGGACTTCTGCACGACTCTGGCACGCTCTCAAACCACAGGAGAAACTCAGACAGCAGAGGGCAAGGTGTCCATTTTTGATGACCCGACCCAGCTGGTGTTCACAGTGACCATGGTGGACGTGACGGAGAAGGACTCTGGCTATTACTGGTGTGGTGTGGAGGTGGGGGGGATGTGGCAATCTGATGACGCTGCCTCCTTGTACATCAGTGTTGTTCACGGTAAGGTTCACACTGCAGGAGACAGTGAGTGACTTCAGAAAGTCAGGAAGACACTAGTTTCACTACAGGCTGCATGCAGCATACAGTAGTTACAGCAAGCACAATGGATATTTGATGAAGCAGACCACTCACAAATATGACTGGAATTTGCTATGTTTTGTTTACATTTATTTAATTTTATTTATTTGACCTTTATTTAACCAGGAAGGTCCCATTGAGGTATAGACCTCTTCTTCCAGGGAGTCCTGGATTTTACATAAATATTTAGGGACACCTGTTTAGGTATTTATGCTGCAAACTGATGCACTTCATTGTGCATTGTGATACTTGCTTGCGTGTTTTGTAATACTTTACTGTGCAGGCATGTCCATGTTGAACAGCATGGTCCATGGAGAGGAAGGAGACAGTCTCAATGTGCAGTGCCAATACAGTGCCCGTCACAGGTACAGTACAGGCCAACTTAGCTGTGTGAGGAATTAAACAAGGTTATAATATACTTTAATCTCAATCTTTCATGATATAAGCTCACAAACCTCCAATTTTTATTTTACATTGTGTTTTGGATTAGGTTTGTATTTACACTTGTGTGTGTGTGTGTGTTATAGGGAGAGTGAGAAGAGGTGGTGCAGGAGTGGCGACTGGGGATCTTGTGTGAAGACGGACTCTAACGGAACCTTCCAGAGTGAGGCGTTGGAGATCCAAGACGATCGGTGGGAAACTTTTACTGTAACTCTGAGGAATGTCCAGCGGAGGGACAGTGGCTGGTACTGGTGCGCATCAGGGGAGCAGCAGGTGGCAGTCCATGTGATGGTCTCTCCACGCGCCACAAGTATGTAGCACTCAAACACATATAGTTGCCTCTAGTACACACACTCAAACACACTCACTGTGCTACAAAACACTATGTTGCATTATGTCGTTAATACAACATTACTAGTGGAATGGATGTCCATGGCAATATTTAACATTCAAATATTTAAATACACTTTACACGCCTACTTTACCCATAGCTACTATGTCTATGGTGACAGAGCACACTACCCAGGCCAGTGAAGTCAATGAGATCTCTGAGTCCACTACCACACAGGTGACTGAGGCAGCTGTACCACCTGTCAGTGGACTTCTCCAGCAACAGTAAGCATCCAGATTCTTTCATTAAATGTGTCCTTTATTCAATACCTGTTGTGGTACTTTCACAAGTTATACTCAGAATAGAAAATACTTATTTTTTAGTGAACTGTGAGGTACCCTTTCTACAGCCTGCAAACAGGAGACATAGGAGATGTGAGTGGAGTGATGAATCTGTAATGAAGCTCTGATTCTCCTCTAGTTTCAACCCTTGGATGCCTCCACTGGTGGTTTGTCTGGCTCTCCTGCTGCTGCTGCTGGGGGTTATGACCACGCTGAAACTATGGAGACATTACAGTGAGCACCTCTCTCCCTCTGATCTCGGGTCTGTTTTCCAAAAGCTAGCAACTTTGTTGGTTGCAATGCAATTTCCCATTGCCAACTAAGTTGATGACTGGTTAGCAACTATGCTTTTGGAGAATGGACGCCTGTCTGATAGCTTTTAGAGACCAAGATTGATGTGTGCGCCATGTCAGCTTTGGTGAAGAAGTCATGATGCAGTCATCTAGCACAGATAAATACTTGCTAATGTGCAACTGGTTGGCTATCTTTTAAGATGCTGTGGTCTTATCTGCATCATGCCATGGGAATAAAATGGCATCCATATTTTATAGAGCACAACTGAGAATAACACTCATGTTTATATCTCTTCTACATGACCACAAACCATCAATGTACTGTAAAGTTGATGATTCCAAAATGAGTTGTCTACAAATCATCCCTAAAAAAGTTCCACATTTGTGGATACTGCTGGATCAATGCTCTGATGTCCCTTTTCCTCTCTCTCCTTGTGTCATTCTCAGAGCGGGGCAGAGCCACTGAAGAACCAGAGGAGCTGGAGTCCAGCCTTGCGGTTAGTGTTGTCATGCTTTCATGCAGACTGTCATGGTGTCCGGTGGTTTTCCATGTCATATCCTGATGCTATGCTCACTTTTCTTTAGGTCTGTCCTGTGAGAGAGGCTGACTGGAAGAACACCACTGTTGTCTTCTTGAACACATCCACACAGCAGCTACAGGTGCTGGGGAAGGACAAATATAATTTCTGAGCATAACACCATGCTTAAATTTAGCCTTTGGTCCTCAAAGAACTGATATGCTGGTAATTATCCATATGCTGCCCAGGTTTAAAATAGCATTTAATGCCACTAATGATGCCTTTTGTATGTGTATGTGTTTGCAAAGAGTGACTAACGTGATTGTAGAGATGAGGGTAGCAAACACTGCCCTGAGTAATTTAGCTTCAATGCCTTCACTTAAATGTGTGTGTGTGTGTGTGTGTGTGTGTGTGTGTGTGTGTGTGTGTGTGTGTGTGTGTGTGTGTGTGTGTGTGTGTGTGTGTGTGTGTGTGTTTAATGTATTTTATATCTCTGAAATGATGCAAAGAGACATGGATATGTGGAGCCTCTAGGCTCAGATTCTCCCACATGTCCAAGACTTCCAAACACTTTAAATTACGGCCTGTGAAATACTGGGTAAGGAGTACTGTAGGTAATAACAGAATAAAAAACTATCAAGGGATAAATTATAGAGCACATAATGCAATAGTATGCTGGAATAATAAAAGCAACATTAAAAGTAGTTTGCGTTCTGTCTTGACTATGATGGGAATACAGTATCCCAGTGTTATCCAGTATTTCCAAATAATATTAGTCTTGCTTGATATTGAATCGGTTTGAGATGTTGATTGAATGTAAATATGGCATAAATTAGTCACTGAAAATTCAAGTGCAAACCTGCTTTGAAGTTAGTGAACAAAAGCTTGTCCAGCATTTACTACCAATAAACATGAACAATACAAAAGTCACTGTGTAAGATGGTTTTTTTTTAACACAATGATCTGATTTTCATTTTCTCTCCGAAATTTCTCAAAAAGCACAAAATTATATTTGCATCACTGTAATATTCAGTGGTTGATCCTGTAGCTGTTGAAAAATTAAAAGTGTGCTAAAACAGGCTGTCAAACTTTTGGACCGCTTTTGGAATGGCAAGATGCTATTTTGTAGCCAAGGTTACCACAGACCCCTGGCAATATGGGTGGCAGACACTGGGATTCCAATTAGAGAAACAACACACTAAGATAAGTGTTACATAAGCAAACAAAATGAAACCAAACTAGTCCCCTCCTACCTGGCTGAGAACCTCATGGAAGGTACTGCAGGGTAGGAGAACAAATACAAGGAGCCTTGTATGCAACCACAGAGTACCCTCTGTGACCAGTAGAGGGCAGTATGATGGAAAGTCCTCTGCCTCCCTTCTCAGTTGACAAGCATTAGGACTGCCAGAGAAGCAACATTACATGAGGCACATGTACTTGTATCTTGTGTGTCTGTGTCTGTGAATGTTCTTTGTAGGAATCTACAGCAGTACTTTCTCTTGTCTCCAAACCAGAGGCTCTAAACTCTAAATTACTTACCAATATGTGCAAAAGAAGATAAAAACATTAAATCAGAAATTATTTCAGTAGAGATTTATCAACTATAATAATAATCAGTCAAGTATTCATCACAGTTGTGGCAAAGTATGCTACTGAGATTAGATGTTATGATGGTATGCTATGTGGTATAGTTAAACAGCATGAATGTAAAATTGTATTACATAGTTTCTTGCTATAGGCATGTGAAAGGCTAATGAGAAAAGTTCTCTCTATCATGACATATAGCTCTACATAGTTCAGTCATAAGTGACAAAAACAGCTTGGTCAACCTAAATGTAGAGAGGGCTATAATGATCATTCCCTGAGTTTGGTTGAACTGATTCTATTCATGACCAAGGTATGAGCTCAGGGTATGAAAAGAGGAAGTGAGATTTAGCCTAAAAAGTGCCTAAAAAGTAACCATTAGAAGAGGTTAACAATGGTCAGACCAAGGCCGGTGAACCATATGAACGCATGTTTGCCATCAGTTTTAACAGATTCAGTCACAACATGATCAAGTCATGATTTCTTAGTGTGATGTACATGTATGTAAGAAAAGTTAAAGCACACTCCTGTTTCTTTTTTATCTGCCCGCTTAGTCTTTGTTAGATAAAAAAGAAGCTTAATTTAGTCCTTTATTCTTGGCATCCTAAATGCATGCATTGACACTCGCACAGCATTGTGACTCCTACATCTCTGATAAAGATGAAATTCACAGCACCAGGTTGAAAGACTTATCCACAGGAGTTTGTCTCATGAGGCATATTTACCAGGAAAATTCGGTAACACTTTGCGGTAAGGGTACATGAATTATCATGAATTCATGCATGAAATCATTCATGATTCATGCATTACTTCATCTCTGAAAGTCTAATGAGTTATCAGGAATTAGCATGAATTCATTGTTTGTCATTAATGACCTCCTGCTGAAATAACACATGATCCTAAGTATTAGTTACACTGGGTACATCATCATGAGTCATGATTAATTACCATGAGTCGTGATTATTAGCATGATCATGATGAATTCATCATGTTTGTGCCCCCTCAACTAAAGTGTTGACATGGTTAAATTGGTAAAAATTAGTTGATGTAAGGGATAGATATGAGGA
>JAODXP020000212.1:37500-68082 GCA_027497455.2 Sardinella longiceps | reverse complement strand
TGAGAAAATCAGCTAGAAAGCCTCACCATGTACAGGTGCCTCAACTCCAGCGCCCGGCAACCGGAATAGGAGGAATTTTAACAAGTAAACAAAGCTGACACGGTGACTTTTTTTTGTGTCACCAAAGTGTCTCTTTATCATGTAGGGATTCCTTACAGTTTGTTGGCTTAGACATGTTCCGGAAGCCTCCCGCTGAGAGAATGGCAACCTCATTAAGCTGGGTTTGAAATGCCCTGTTTGAGTCTCGGAGAATAGCAGTCTTTGTGCAAAGCTTTCTTTGTCTCTATCTGCGCAGATATTTAATTTCTCAAAAAGACAGACAAAGAGAGATTACAAGAGGAATATGAGTGTCATTCAAAGATGGAGTTAATTAAAGATGGATATTAATCCCCTGGAAAAGGTCATTTTACACAGAGTGTCAGTCTTAGATAAGCTGTTGGTTCTGGTCGAGTGATTTGACTGGGCAGGGGGCATTCCGTGTGTACTGGCAGTTTAACAGTAGTTAGACTTTACTGCTTTCCCCGTTCTAAAGAGCAAACTTGTGGTCAGTTCATGTGCTGCTTGAGAACAACAACAAAGTAGGCCTATTGAAATCCTATCAGTGGAATGGCAATGGTAATGTATGCTGGCTGAGCCAAAGAAACAACAAAAGTGAGCATCTTGTTTAACAAACTGTAGTGAAAAAAGCAATATCACACTGAAGGATGTTTATTGTACACAATATCAACATGGGTGTTATTTGGCCGCCAGCCTGACTGAGTCATGCTAACACTCAGTATAGCATCACTTTCTCATAAGATCCATCTTAGTGATGAAGAGGTGCTGAGAATTTTGTGAGTTAAAAGCAAGGCTGAGGAAGACTGTGGCAACCAGATAACCTGAAGCTAGTTGTGGGATTTGGCATCACTGGCCAGAATGAATGGGATTATTTGACATGTTTGGCATGCATGAGTACTGATACTGATGCTCTCAGAGTTTAAATACTTTAGTTAGGCTATTGGTAAAGCCCCATGTGATGACATAGGATAAAGCACTTTGCTTTAGAAAGATTGAAAGATTGAAAGAGAATTTTTTTGTTGTAGTTGTTTTTCAAAAATATATTTTGTATGCATTTGGGAAAAAATTCCCTTCCCATGGTAGCCTCCATCCTAAATGTTTTCATTTGATATGCAATACAACAACAAAAAAAATGGATGAAGATGGCAATAATCAAAGTGTTCCATTATGCTCAGTGATTTTGTTCCGGCAGTAATGTAGGCAATTTGTTATGTGCGCTAGATATATTGTTCCTAAAATGTTTGGCTTTTGCAAAAGAAATATTTTCTTTCCCACCCTATCCCCCCACCCCCCTCCTCCCTTATAAATTGTTTTAGTATTTTCCTCCTGTATTCTTAAACTTCAGTGTTTCCCCTCCTTGTTTTCTAATGCTGAAGAGCACCTTGAAGGTTGGAGATAAGTGTCAAGTTAGTTGGGAGGACCTATATACATTAGATGAGGGGGACCTACTATATAGGAAGTGGATGCTTTGGCCTTGTGGGTGTGTTGTATGTGGGGAGGGGTGGGGCGATTTGGGGTGGGGGGTCTGCACTTCTTTCCATTATATCTCTGCTTTTCTCACTTACCGGGAGAAGTGAACTGAATGTGATGCTGACAACTCCTATGTGTTTACACATGCAACATTATCTTAAGTAAGCTTCTTTTTATCACCCTGCCAGGATGTCTTTTTTTGTTATGAGTTATTGTATATGAGTTTTATATCTAAATGCTATAAAGAAAAACAAATATATTATGCAGCAGTTTTAATATATTGTAAACAACAGCTTGGATGCAATGTATTTATTATTTTTGTTTATTTGTTCTGGTAAGGAAGAATATTGAAAAGATTTTCTTTTAAGCCTGACTTAAATAACTCTTGTGTATTGTCATTATATTTTATCAGCAAAGGAAATCATGTTTTTAAATTCATTTTATTTACACTGTGATCAAAGGGGTAGGGTCTATGCGTATGAGCGAAGGTTTAAACACATATTTAGATGCGCTAACAAAGCCACAGGCTTCTCAGACCCCTCTGGTTTGATTTCAGTTTTTCAGCTTTGAAGTGCATTCTTTGTTTTAGACCAATGAACTTGTTTGTTTATTTATTTTGCACAGTTGGCAGTCAGCATAAAGTGTGTTATTCAGGTCTTTCTCTTTTTTTTCTGTTTTTCTTTCCTTTTTTTTTTTTTTACTCAATAGTTGAACACTGGCAAGCTTTCTCATGGAGCACATTTTAGCCAAAGGCCTTGTTTTTTTTTGTCTGAAGCTGAAGATTTGTGCTAATCACTGTCACCTTGTGTTCTTTAATTCAGAGGGTTATATGGAAAGAATAGGCATGATTGGTTTGAATGCATGGTAATGGAAGAAGGTTAAAAAAAATGCCAAATACGCAGTTGATTACCATCACTTGAAAAGGGGGTTTAGTTGGCTTTGAATTTTTTTTAATGGAAGGATATCATCTGAATGGTTCACAGGAGTGATGTGATATTTTGAGAAAATGCTTTTTTTCTTGTCATACAAGAATCGTGTAAAAAAGAACCTTATTTCTGAGGTTATTATATTTTTTAGAGCAAGTGTGATAAACAAAGGGAATTAAAAACATGAATTAAAAAAGAACAAAATATTGTTAGGAATAAACTGTGATAACTCCAGTTGGAGTGAAATGTACAACTATATGTAAAAGATCAAATAAACTTATTTAATCAAAGCATAAAAGTCTCATACTCTGCTTTCAATGGATTTTTTGTCTCACTGTGTCAGTAAGAAACAAAGTGGAACACTTTCTTATTCTTTGTTTTTCTTCCTTTCTTTCTTTCTTTCTTTCATTCTGTCACTCACAAACACACACACACACACACACACACACACACACACACACACACACACACACACACAATGCACTCAAAAAGGTGGCAGTCAGGACACATGAACATGTAAACTGTAAAGTGACTGGATGTACTGTAATATACAACAATGTCCATAACCATCGGTAAGAGGAGCACACAGGCCCTTTTCAAGTCCACACAGACAAGTGTGAACACAAAATATTTACTTCATGAAAGTGAAAAAAAAAGGAAAAAAAAAGTGTGGAGCCCTCAAACTGGACAGGGTCGGAAGAGGCCAGAGGAGAAAATAAACTTCCCCAAACGCTCACTCCATCGAGCGACCTGCAGAGAGTGTGTGCTGACAGGGAGCCGATTCAGCCCAGCCCAGCCCAGCCCAGCAGCACAAAGCACAAATAGCTCCCTATTGCACCTATTGGGCCTGGTCAGGAGGAGATGAGGCACACCCTTCCTAAAAGCCACACAGCAGTGGCTACAGAGCTGACACTCCCTTTTGAAAGGTGCTTGTGTCAGAAGCAGAATAAAAGTCCTCGTAGTGAACACGCAAAGAAAGAAACATTTCTTGTTTTGTTTTTTTGTTTGTTTGTTTGTTTGTTGTTGTTGTTGTTGTTGTTGTTGTTGTTGTTTTGGCCATAAGTCTAACGTGTCATGCACAGTATTGTCACAACTAAAAGCTTATGGTAAAAAAGTAATGGTGAGGAGATCTGGGAAAATATGGTAAACTCTTGTCTTGTCTTGTCACGTTTGGTTTTTATTGTCTGTCTTGAAAAGCAATGAAAGAAAAAGTTATGGAGATAATAAAGTCTGATAAAATCTACTGAAATACTACAGTATATTCCTCCACTGTGCCTTACTATAGCCAACATTTACTCATCTGTCTGGAGTCTCTCTCTCTCTCTCTCTCTCTCTCTCTCTCTCTCTCTCTCTCTCTCTTTCCGTCTTTCTCTCGCTCTCTTGCTCTCTCTCTCTGGAGACAGGTGACGCCTCTGAGTTTTTCTATAAAAAAACATACAGTCCATCATTTGACCCTAAATGCCCCACACCTTTCTCCCATGTAAAGATAAAAGCAGTTGCTTCTTGTGAAAAGGCCCGTGAGCTCTCTCTCTCTCTCTCTCTCCAGTGTGTCGCTGCGGTTGTGGGAAGACGCGGGGAAAGCTTTCAAAGTCAACATGCAAAACCAGCAAGTGAACAGGAAACACTGGGGTGTGTAGGCAGGAAATCAGGAGGTACCGCACTCAACTGGAAATTCCATGTGTTTTTCCCCTCCCTTAAAAAAGGTTCAAACAAGAGTAAAAATAATATCAGGCCCAGATTCTACCTTTAGCGTGTAATGCAAATATATTGTAAATCACCAGAGTCCTTTTACGGATCCACCTCATCCATGAACACTCTTTCCACCCCCACTTAGACAACAATAGCCAGGCTTGTCAACTACATGGCTTTGAACAGGTAGCTAGCTTGTCCATTCATTTTGGTTCTAGCCTTTTAAGTCTTACGCAGTCTGTTGTTAGCTGTAAGCTAATTGTAGTGCAGATGTCCTTGTGAGACAAAAAAGGGCACATCTAAAACAAATGGGAGTGGGTCTCCAGGAAGTAAAAAAAAAAAAAAAAAAAAAACTACCTAGCTAATGAATGAGAGGTGCCATCGACCATTCTTTCCCATAATCCAATGGGCCATGATCCTTGTGAGTAGAGGTCAGACTTTATGGTCCATTCACAAAAAAGGGACCTTTATGAAAGGGAAACCTGACCCTTGACATCTGCTGTGGAGAAAAAGGCCACATACGTACATAAAAATACAGACAAAGACAGCAAATGTTATGCAGAATGTTGTCATTGAAAAAAAGCTTTTTCTGACGCTCCATCTATTTAACAGGCCATTCTTTATTGTAGCTCTTGACTATTGAAACTTCCATAGACCTGTTTAAAGAAATTCTACCCAAACATGCACAAAAATACTGTATATTGTCAGCCTATGTTTCTGTTGCACCAATACCGTGACTTCTTCACCATAACATGGCAAGAAAAGAAAAGTCAGCCCTACAGGCACATGAGTACTCACTCAAGTATACATACTGTCACATGCTTTTAAATACATAACATGAATGTAGCCTAAGTCTTATGTATGGTAGTCACAGACAAAACCCCTAAGAATAGAACAGTCACGAACCCCTAAGAATAAAGGTGTCATGTTTATTTAAGTCGCGTAATCTAAAAAAAGAAAGTTATTCTGGTAATGCAGTGTGTGTGTGTGTGTGTGTGTGTGTGTGTGTGTGTGTGTGTGTGTGTGTGTGTGTGTGTGTGTGTGTGTGTGCACTGCTGTTGTTGCTGTTTCTGCAGCAGCATCTTCTGAGAGCCTGGGTAAAAAGTTGTGCAGTGGGGTTGAAGTAAGGTGAAAAGGGGGAATGAACACACGTGTGTGTAGCTGCCGCAGAGCAAAGCAGAGGAGCCTCTGCAAAGCAAATCTGCGCTGATTATGAATGAAGGCATTCGGAGCACGCTCAGATACAGTCAGCAGTCAGTGCATTTCCCCCTTCACTAAACACACACACACACACACACACACACACACACACACACACACACACACACACACACACACACACACATACAGACACGCACAGAGCAAAGTTAGGGTCAGGTCTTAAAATAGCAACAAATACAGTAAAAAAAAAGCCTCTACAGTCAGTTTCTGCTGTAATTGTGCATGCAGAGCCTAAAATAACACACGCTCTCTGCCTGCATGGACTGTGGTTCATTAAGCACACTGAGAGAGAAAGGGGGAAAAGCTCTATGTGTATGTGTGTGTGTGTGTGTGTGTGTGTGTGTGTGTGTGTGTGTGTGTGTGTGTGGTTCACAAAATTCAAACCGTCATTAAAAAAAAAAGCCCATCCACTGTGGCAGATGAACGGCGCTGCTACTGTCCAGAAATGCCAAAGGGTTCTAAAAGCAGCGGGTCCGTTCATAAACTCACGCGGGGAATTACAGAATGGGCAGAACTGACAGAACAGTCACATGTTGCTGTTCTGCATAAAAACAACTTCCCCCTCCCTCCCCCCTTGCAGCTAATGACATACAGTAGCATACTGTGTAACCAAAATTTGAATCAGATATGGCATTTTAGAATGCCAAAAAAAAAGATTATAAAGAATGTCTACAATGTGAACATTGAGATTATGGTTTAGTTCAGGGCAAGATAAACTACAATCTAGTTAGTTCAAATGCCAAATAAAGCATGCAACTGTGGAAAAATCATTCATTTTTAAATCTACATACAAGCAATCAAAGCATCATTATTTGCTTTCCCAGCTTCCAAAAATCTGGAAACAGCTTAGATATTGAAATTTAAAAATAGTTATGATAAGCTATGTTAAGGTATGTCTAACTCGATTCATATCTCTGGCTGTGTGTGTGTGTGTGTGTGTGTGTGTGTGTGTGTGTGTGTGTGTGTGTGTGTGTGTGTGTGTGTGTGTGTGTGTGTTGTGTGTGTGTGTGTGTGTGTGTGTGTGTGTGTGTGTGTGTGTGTGGGATTAATGATGATGATGTTGCTGCTGGCTTCAGAAAGGAGCTCTCCATAGTTTAGCTGGGAGCAGATAGAGGAGGCCCTTTGTGTGTGTGTGTGTGTGTGTGTGTGTGTGTGTGTGTGTGTGTGTGTGTGTGTGTGTGTGTGTGTGTGTGTGTATGTACGTGTTTGTGTGTACATACAGCATGTGTACATGCATACTGCATACACTAATGTCCATAGAAAAGAGCCATGGGAGAACCTCCACTGGCTGTTGGCTGTGGCCATGGATGCTAATCTTATTAACGAGACGAAGCAACCCCTCTCCTCCTCCTCCTCCTCCTCCCCCTCCTCTTCCTCCTCCTCTCTCCACTGTGGGGGGTTGGCCTTCACGAGCCACTGGGCTCTTCCTCTGCTTCATTCAGTTCCTCATCCTCGTTCATTCATTAAGCCGCAATGCCTCTGCACTTACCGCAGGCACTGCAGAGCATGACGAACACACACACACACACACACACACACACACACACACACACACACACACACACACACACACACACACACACACACACACACACACACACACACACACACACACAGTCATTCACAGCACCGCGTGAGGCCCTGCAGCCATGCAGGACATGAGACACGTGTGAGTCACACATGCGCACACATGCCATTACACACAGCACACACACACACACACACACACACACACACACACACACACACACACACACACACACACACACACAAAAGCACAAAATGCAAATTTTACACTGTGACAAGTGACTACTATGCCACACAGCACTCTGCCATCACACACAAGTGTTTGAAGAATGAGAACATACTGGCGTGTTGATGTCCTCACAATGCTGACATGCACTTATGTACACGCAGTGGCATTAACACACACAAACACACACACAAAAACACACACACACACACACACACACACACACACATACACACACACAAATTCTCACACAAGCACCCAACATCATAAAAGCTCCAGACTGCTCTTCAATGCATTTAGCCCCAGTCACGCACACATGCACAGAGATAATACAGTACATGTTAGACATATGCACATGATCACAAAACACAAGGAAAAGGAAAAGGACACAGAGAGAGAGAGAGAGAGAGAGAGAGAGAGAGAGAGAGAGAGAGAGAGAGAGAGAGAGAGAATTCTCTATGTCAAATTACAAATTGAAAGAAGAAAGAACACACATACAAACACACACACACACACACACACACACACACACACACACACACACGGATACAGGAAATACTTAATAGCCCAGACTCATCAGATCCCTAAAAACCTCTTACCAATATGAAGCACTCTTACAATGAAGACTCTCAGGATTTCAGGTGGTTTGTACAGTACTCCTTTTAACAAGTCACCTTTATTTACATGCATGGCTCTTGTGCCAAACAGAACAGTTTATAGAACCAGGCTCAATCATTTTCTCATCAGATCCAATATTTTTTTCTCTCTCTCTCTCTCTCTCTCTCTCTCTCTCTCTCTCTCTCTCTCTCTCTCTCTCTCTCTCTCTCTCTCTCTCGAGGACTGCTGCTGCAACTATAAACATGAAGAGGAATGTTTTTAAGATGAATAAAAAACTGATTAATAAGAACTGTTTGGTCAGTCCTGTCACTGCTGCCACTGGAAGATGTCCCAACAGCAGCTGCCATCGCCTGTGGACCCAGGGGTCAGCAAATGTCAGCGGCCCCTGATCTCTGGCAGCATCCACGCCACATGGCAGCCATAAACATCTCCCACAACCAGCACCCATCCACCTCTCTCTCTCTCTCTCTCTCTCTCTCTCTCTCTCTCTCTCTCTCTCTCTCTCTGAACTCCCACCTTGCCTGTTGAAATAATAACTGGGCTTGGAATCCAGTGGTCCTCTTCAGAGTGCCAGAGAAAATGCTGTGAGAAATAAATGACTTCCCTTCTCTGAGGAGCAGACAGCGGGGCTCTTGTGTGCCGAGAGTAGAGGTTCTGGACGAGGGGTGGGTGGGGGTGGTGGTGGTGGGAGGGGGTGTTCACTGGGTTCTATTGCCCCTTCTCAGACACACCAAAGCTGAGTGAAAGGCTGCACGCAGGGGCTGGGTTCCGCAGTTGTACAAAACCCTAATCCCCCCACCCACCCACCTACCCACCCTTGATGAAATATACGGCAATGTCCCGGTCTGTCTGTCTGTCGGCAACTCTCAATTTCACCGCAGAAGGGCTCGACATGTAAAATTACTGAATGAAAAACAGGAGACAATTTTGATACATGGAACGAAAACACTGTAGAATTGTGATTCAATGGTGAAAACTTGTGTGGAAGCTCTTAAAACGCTTTGCTTCAAAGCTTTCAGCACAGCTGTGGTCATGCTGACTTTTCCCAGAATTCAAGAGTCAGTGAATAGAATTACGCCACACAATTTGCCATGTGCACTGTATGAATGGTCATGCATTAGTGGAAGCTTGCAGCCTTTGTGCACTCACTCAATAAATAACTTCAACCCTGGATTAAAATAGAGGCTAATAAGACCACAGAGTTTTTTTTTTTTTACACATAATATCTGTATCTTTTTTCTTCATTTCACATACATAAATATACTCTCTCTCTCTCTCTCTCTCTCTCTCTCTCTCTCTCTCTCTCACACACACACACACACACACACACACACACACACACACACACACACACACACACACACACACACAATCCTATTTTCCCTCTGCCCCTTGTTTATGTAAAGTATTAACTATTTTGCCACAGCAGCCTCGTCTGATCCTGACCGCCTTAGTTGCCACACGCACTAGCTCACTAGCTCAGGACTGAAAAGACTGGTTTCTTTTCCTTTCATACTCTCTCTCTCTCTCTCTCTCTCTCTCTCTCTCTCTCTCTCTCTCTCTCTCTCTCTCTCTCTCTCTCTCTCATTACTCTCTGTGGTGGTTTCAGCCGAAGCCAGAGGCTACGACACACAAATGGCCCTATTATTCCTTGCATGTACAGTAATGGAGAGATGGGCTTTGGACTAGACTGGCACTCTGCACATTGAAAAACCAAACCACACACTACACACACAAACCTAACCTGGTGTGCACTCTGTTTGACTTCAGGCATGAGTAAGCACAGAGAAGTGTGTTATGACAGATATATCATCCAATCTACACAAGCAAAAACATGGGCAAAGAGGGTAAAATATGCTGACGACATGGAAGTTAGGGTTCTGGAAGAGAGAAAATTAACAAAAAGACACAGAACGCTGAATCCCATTACAGAAGAGTCCAAAGAGATGAGAAACACTTTGCTGAAGAATGGGTAATATTGTTGGCTAGATTAAATAAACAAACAAACAAATACTGTGAATATTGTGGCAATATAGAGTGTAAAAAACGACCAAAAATATTCCAGTTAGAGTGAAATAAGTGTAGGTCATCAATTTAGCTCCTGTTACTTCTGACAGTTTAACCTCTGTGACCTTCACCGGACAGAAATTGAGAGATATTGAGAGAATCAGGGGATAGCTGAGAAAGCTCTTTGAAAGAGGACAGAGAATTCTGGAGAGATTTGTTGGAGACAAAACTACAGCAGCCCCAGTAGTAGCAATTGTGTCCTGCGGTTCAAAGTGGCTTCAAAGTAATCGACCGTGTCATTAGGCGGTAAGTGGCAACAGAACAACAACAATAAAAGGGGAGCGAAACAGTGATTGGGTGGGAGCAAACACCCATGAGCTCAAATTGTCCCCAGCGCCGTCTGAATTGCTGTCGTCCCACGGCTCCGCTGCAGAGGCAAGCCAGCTGAGGGGCAACCATCAGCAAGACACAGCAGAGAGCAATAATAGTAATGGCTGTTTAAAGTGAGGGGCTCTCTCTCTCTTGGGTGTGTGTGTGTGTGTGTGTGTGTGTGTGTGTGTGTGTGTGTGTGTGTGTGTGTGTGTGTGTGTGTGTGTGTGTGTGTGTGTGTGTGTGTGTGTGTGTGTGTGTGTGTAAGGAAAGGGGGGACTGCTCTCTCAGCAGCTTTGTACAGTGGAGAGCACTCAGAGGAGAATTTGGGGCCAAACAGTTTTGTGTGGCCTGAGGATATCTAGAACAGCTGCTGGCATCGTACGCAATTCTGACATAACACTGCTAAACGGCATGCAAGTTAAGATGTTGATAGAACATTCCATTGATTTCACCAATGTTTATTTATGTATTTATTTATTTAGGCTAATTTAAGTCATAATTGGAATATTCACCAAAAAAAATCTACATTACAATGTACTGTATATCTTCACTATGCTCTCCATAATGATATTGCAGCCTAGTGAGTTGACAGAGAAGCTTCGCTTTTTCATTTGTTAATATGTCCACTGGGGGTGCAGAACGCCCCTTGACCTCTGCCTAAGGAAGTAAATATCCTAAGATTGATGATGACATTGTCAGACTTGAATGTCCTTCCTGCTGTAAAACAATTTGGCTACATGGCCTGTATCTGAAGTGATTACTGAAGTGTTGGAGCATAAAAGCCATAATTTCATTCATTTTAGAGCATGAGAAGCAAGAGCAGTGTCTTTTTGTTTTTTAACACCACGCCGATCTAGATACACTGGAACGGGATACCATGGATGTCATACCTAAACCATTTCACCTAAAGCTCAAATCTTTGTAACCAATCACATTATATTAACACAATATAGGAATTGCACTTTTCATCAATCTCCAACATGACACATAAGGTAAGTGGATCAGCAAACCATTTGTTCCCAAAAAATTAACAAAAAAGAGAGTGCTATAACCATGACCTCAAATACAGTATACTGAGCACATTACATACAGGTAGGTGCATTCTGAATAAAATAGCTACTGTGTGTACCTTTAAGCAAAAAAAAAAAAAAAATGGATGGAAAATAATGGAAAAATGGATAGAATTGCTACAACTACCATGATCTGCTAGAACTGAAATAAGTTTGTCTGTAATCATTGCACAGTGTCAGAGAGTCCAGTGTAGTGTCCATGAGAGTCTGCCACCTCCAGCTGCTCCAGGTAAAACAAAGCAGGCCTGCTGTACAGGTGAGTCACGGACCTGAGACTACCTGCCAGCCAGCCAGAGTGAGACAGACTCAATGAAGAGGAAGATGAAAGAGAAAGAAAGAAGAGTGAAAGAGTTTCCCCTGCTGTGCCGTGCAGTCGGGAGACTGCCTGCATGGACTACTGTCAAGAGTCTCAGCCTCAGCCCTTGTGTTATCCAGAAGATCTTCCCCCCTCATCCCTGTCAGCAAGGCAGCTGATTGATGGCAAGAGGACGATGGCTCAGACTGTGAATGAATACCTCATGTCAGAGACAGGGAAGCAGATTCACGCCAGAAATAACACAAGCTGTGTGTTTTTCAAATAAGCATTTTAGCAACCCATATCTGGACCTTGTCAGCATATATAGAGGTATATATTTAATCTAGCAAAAGTATGTTTTATAACCACAGGGAGTTGAAAAACACAGACACAGACACACACACACACACACACACACACACACACACACACACACACACACACACACACACACACACACACACTCTGATAGATTCACCAGCGGGGATGCAAATGCTGAGCTTTTTTATCAGAAGCGGGAAAAGGTGTGGTGTTTGCTTGGAAAAAGTTCCAAGAATAAAAATCCCCAGTTGCACAAAAAAAGGGGGGGTGAGAGAGCGTTGGCCGCAGATATCCTGGTGCTGTCGCCGTTGCACCCCAACACACACACACACACACACACACACACACACACACACACACACAGGAACCCACATGAGCGAGCAACCGAGTGTGTGAGTATCCTCCGTCAGTGGCTGGAACACAGCTAAAGATAGCAGGCCTGGTTCGGAGTCAGAGAGGCTACGGAAAGACAGGGAAGAGGGTTGAAAGAGAGGAAAAGAGAGAGAGAAAGAGAGAGAGAGAGAGGACATAAAGAGGGCTATTTGTTCAGGAGGAACACAGCACACCTACACACTTTTCTGCACGCCATACTCTTCATCATTTTAGACAGTGAACGTGTGTTTGTGTGTGTTTATTTTTGCTTTGTGGCGGTGGATATGTCTCCTTAAAGTCCCCGTTTGCACATCTGAGCAGCTGAGCACAGTGTGTGTGTGTGTGTGTGTGTGTGTGTGTGTGTGTGTGTGTGTGTGTTTATATTTTGCTTTGTGGTGGATATGTCTCTTTAAAGTTCCCTTTGCACATCTGAGGACAGTGTATGTACAGTATGTGTGTACTGTATGTGTGTGTGTGTGTGTGTGTGTGTGTGTGTGTGTGTGTGAGAGAGAGAGAGAGAGAGAGTGTGTGAAATAGGAATAGTTTAGGGTGGGACTGTGGATGAGCAGTGTTACCAGCGTAACCCTCCATAAATGAATCCCATAAAGCTCCTTAGCATCTCTGGCGCTGCTGGTGCCACTAGACCAGAGCCACACAGATGGACAGACACTGCTGTGGTGGAACAGATTGCTGGATCCCTCGCTGACCAGTCAACCGCAACCCCATACACACACACACACACACACACACACATGCACGCACACATGCAAATACTGTACACAAAAGCCCTGACCAATATGCACCATTATATAAGGATGGTGTGGCCGGCCTCCCATCATGTTGACAGCTTGGGTTTCTTAATGTTCTCAGGGCTTGTCACTGGGCCACTGAAGTCTGCCCTGGCCCACGTGGCCTTCCCTCCCTCCTTCATCTCTCCCCCCTCCTCCTTTTCTTCTTTCTTTCTCTCCTCTTCCTTCTCTTCTGTTTATTCCACTCTCCATCCAAGCCTGCATGTCTGCCCACCGAACCCTTTGTGGCAGATCTGCATTGGCCCCGTCACCCTATGCACAGGGTGTGTGTGTGTGCACGCGCGAGTGTGTTGTCAGTGGGGGTGCATTGGAGGTTGGAGATGAAACCCACAGGCATAAATTTGAAAACCAGCAGGGAGGGGTGGAGAGTGTTTGTGTGTGTGTATGTGTGTGTGGAGGGGGGGGGGAGTGTTAGGATGGATTTTGTGGGATGCAGGAGCAGCGTAATCCACACAGACACAAAGTTTGCCCCCACTAATGAAACATTAAGCATGTATCTCAGCCTAGCAGGCTAATGGGAAGCTGTCAGTTGTATAAGCCGACTCTGCTCAGGCAGCGTAGCAGTGTAGACTCTCAAGCAAAACATGAACACCGCTCAAAATTTGCATTCACACACGAATGCTCCAGGCTGATAAAAAAAATCACCACTCCTGTCTGACAATGTATCAGTGATGCTATTCATGTAAAAAAAAGGGGGGGGGGTATTATTTAGTGGGTTCTTGATGTTTGGAGTTCTGAGGAGGCTCATGTGAGATAAGTGGCATATCACTCACTAGGTTTCTCCAGTCATTCCTATTCATTCCTGCCCTAACCCATTAGCTTTGGAACGTTAATGGCTGGTTTTGAGTTACACCCTTATCGTTCTGGGACACAGTAGGGAAAGACTCTCTCTCACACACACACACACACACAATCCAACAGTCCAGCTTTTCTGACTCTCTATAACCCCTGTGCCATGCATGGCCTCTCCACTTTTGTGAAAGCTCCCTCATATCCTGCTCTTCCAATGTTAAAAGGCAGCCTTGCTCTTTGTTCGGTCGGGTTATTTTTTAACACACACCGACCGGTTCCCTGTAAATGGGGCGCCGTGCTCAGCCATGCACTCAGTCCACTGGGCACTGGAGGACTGGGCTTTGTGTCCCTGGTCCTTAGGAGACTCTGTGTCTACATACCTATGCACACAACAACTACCAAATAGATACTGTCTGTACCTGCAAAATAAGCAATAAAATGGCAGCACTGGCAAGCTATTAAATAAGTAAACTAAAATCATATTTATTATTCCAATGGCTTTCCAGTTTTATGAAAACATTCAGATGAAACGGACTGTGAAGTACATTTTGTGAATCACTGTTCAGCTTTGAAGGTGTGGACCAATGTGATGGAGTATTCTGTCAATCTTATCACCCAATGGAGCTTGTATTCCACATTCTACGTCATACTGTTCTTGCTTCCACCTCGTCAATTATTACTCTATATCTGGACTCCTTGGCGGCCGTTATCCCTAACATATTCCTAAAGGCAATCGCGTTACTTGCTAACATCACAATTACAATCCCTTCCCTTCAGTCCAATGGCTCAACTCATCGCACACAAGGCCAACCTCATACTCGTGAGATGTGGTCTTAAATGTCATCGTAAGCGTGCACAGAATTTGGCGTCTGGTGCATTGTGGTTGCACGAGCAGGTTGGCAAACATCTGCTAACTGCGGCCGACTCGTAAATCAAAGCACGGCCCATTAGTGGCCCTGCCTCTCCTAACGAGACATAGACTGAGCATCACTGCAGCCAGCGCAGGGCAGTCCTGTTACTTTACACTAGGCCAACACCGCCATCTGGTGGCGGGACATGGTAAAGGATGGGGGACAGGCAAAGTAAATTGGGCATGTTGGTACAATTTTATTTTTATTTTTTGATGGCAGAAATGGTTGCCATAAACATTTAGAAAAAATGTTTTGTTCATGAATGAGCCATGACAGCTCTCAAAATTGATGTTGACTGTATAGATTCGTCTATACTATAGAAAACCAAGGCAGAAACAACAAAGATCATAAGATGCTAGACAGAACAAGAGCAATGCACTTCAGCTTGTAGAAAAACAGGTTAATTTTTTTAAAAAATAAACAACATTCACATGGGAGCAAAAGACAAAACAAACGTCACGGGTAGGGCAGATGGCCCGTCGCATTAGGGGTCATTATGAGGTGTCCATCTGGGCAGATTCTGAAAAACAGACAAGAGAGGACTTCTGAAAATCCAACTACAATACTTTATGAACACTTATGAAATGTTAATCAAATGTTTATGATGATTATATACTTTGTCAATCAGAGACTGAAATTCTCTTTGCATCCTTGGGTGGCTCATTTAAAAAACATACAGTAAACATACACCGAAATATATAATATCTTGTGCTATTAAAGTGTGTATGAACTTTACTAACTTGACAAATTGAACAATATTCAGGTATAATTTCAGGTACCAAAACACTGGCCACACTCACGTGTTTCGTTGAAGAGGAATGAGTCCTGGTACTCCTTCATGTACTGGGAGGAGCGAGCTTCGTCCAGGAACAGAGAATACACACGCTTGATGTCCTCCACCTGCACCTCAGTGCCCTATGAGTGGACAGAACAGGACAGGAATAGTGAGCTCGAGTACAAAGGTGAGAGAGGGCATAAACACAGGGAGATCCTTTTCCAAACCCACTCTCCCATCAACAAAGATTTATTTATTATATTAACATTATTATAATAATATTTATTTATTAACATTACTACAAAGTGTGCATGTGGTGGTGGTGGTGGTGAGGGCCGAGTGTGTGTGGTAGTGTGGACAGAGAGTGTGTGATGGTGAGGGCCGAGTGTGTGTGTGTGGTGTTGACAGAGTGTGTGTGGCGTTTCCCACCTTGCGCTTGCGGCAGACAAGACCGGCGGTGCTGATCAGCTGGATGGCGTACCGAAGGGACGTCTCCATGCCGATGCGTGTTAACACTGTGTGGGCTTCCTCGCTTAGCTCAACGTCCTCCTCCTCACACCTGTCACACACACACACACACACACACACACAATTAACATCCCGCAATTCAACACACATGTTCCAACAACCAATGCTCACGGCTAACACACAGATTATACATCAACTCACTCACTGCAATGCATAATGTCTGATGGAGCCCAAAAATATTGTATAATATTAATAACTGATTGACAATTAAATTTCCAATGCAAAGAAATCCAAAACGGTAGCTTACAACAAATCCAAATCCAAGATCAAGAACCGAATAGCTCAGCCTAGCCACGACTCATGTCAAACAGCAGGTAACATGTCAGGCATGTTCTCACGTCTCACCTGATCTTGAGGATCTGCCTTGTCTCTTTCTCTGTGTAGGGTGAGGTAGCAATGATCAGCAGTCGGTCCAACAGGTCAATGGGGATCCCGTGAGGACTCTGGTAGTTTGTGCCACGAATGCTGTGAGAACACACAACACATCACAAGACCGAGCCCAGATGTGAAATTGGTAATCAACAAAATGTGTAAACCGTGTGCATATTTCTCAATTTAACATGAATAAGAGCAAAATGTCCACACAACACATATAGACATAGTTCAAACCCCTCAGAGTCTACATGGCAGTCATCAATACATGTGGAGTTTTTTTTCCCCAAATTATTTCGCAAGTTATCCATACCAGCAATAGGGTGGGAGTCGAGGGACCACATGTTGCAAACTCCATACATAAAAACTGCATATTTTCTGCATAACTGAATATTTGAGGCAAGCAGCATTTCACAACCACTGGTAACTGTGTCTCCCTCACATGTTTAGAATACTTACAGCAGCTATCCAACCACACTGAGTGGTAAATGGTAAACACAATCCAGAGCATTGAAAGCTGCATGGGGAGGTGTGTGTGTGTGTGTGTGTGTGTGTGTGTGTGTGTGTGTGTGTGTCTTTACCGTGTGATGCCTCTGTTTGTGGCCATGATGAGCACAGGGGACAGGTCGCTCTCCAGGGCACGGTTGAGGAAGGAGAAGCACTCCATGTCGAGCATGTGGACCTCGTCTATGAAGAGCACCTGAGAGCATGGAGCAGAGGAGAGGAGACACTTCAAGTCAATGACAACCTCGGTGTTACTGGGGAGATGATGGAGGATGTACTGTATGTGAAGTGTCATAATAACTCAACTTAAAAAGTATGACTGGCTGCCAACAGCAGATGTGCTTTATGGCTTGGGAAAGGCTTGGGAATAGACATGACCCAACTGCATATGAGCAGGAAGAGTGAGAGTGTATTTTGATGTTGATTTCTTGTGTGTTATGTGTGGACCCCAGGAAGTGTAGCTGATGTCTAAGGCATCAGCTAATGGGAATCCAAATTAAAAAAAAAAAAGAAAAAAAAAAATAGACAGAAAGAGAAAAGACAGATGAATGTACAAACAGGCAGGCAGACAGACAGTCAAACTCACCCCGGGCATGATCTCAGCCTTTCCCTCCTCCCTCCATTCGGACACCTTGGCATTGATCTGCTCCCGAACCTCGGACTTGATCTCACCCGTGTCACCTGTCACACAATAGAGGATGATCAAATTAGAAATTGGCCATGTACTTCATAGTCACTGTGCACTGTCTAAAGTTTCATCACAGAGATGACAGAGTTTGACAGACAGGAGGAGGAGGAGGAGGAGAGTATGTGGGAGGACATATGAGGTGGCACACCTGAGAAGAGGGCGAGGAAGCCCTGTGTGCGGCTGTTTATGACGTCGATCTCGTGCAGGGACACGGTGTGGACCACCTCCTTGCGCTTCTGCAGCTCCCCCTCTGGACACTGGACAAACTGCGTCTGGACAGTGGAAAACACCAGCAAAATGGCACATCACACAGGAGAGTACAGAAAACATACAGAACATACAGAGAGTACAGAAAGCATGATGATACAAATTCCTCTAATGCGCGCACGCACACACACACACACACACACACACACACACACATTAATATAACAGGTGCACAGGTCATGAGGTTACCTGAGCGCCCATGGCATCATAATCTCTAGCTCTGGTGAAAGAACGCCCCAGTTTGCTGATTTTGCCTGTGGCTTTGTCAATGGTGATGACATCTCTGCAGTGAGACAAAGCAAAATCGTGTGAGTTTAAACCACTTACTGTATTTATAAACTCATATAACTTTACAACTTAAGACAACAAGGAACAAAAAAACTAAACAAACAAAGCAAATCATACAGAAACTGACAGAATAATATGTAAAATAAATAAATAAATAAATAAATAAAAAATACTACTACTTTAACAAATACTGCAAAAATGCAGTTCTGCACTTAATGTTGAATAGAGTCCATTTCCTTTCAAGAAAGTAAAGATAGAGTAGTATCAAAGTGAGATGAAGACCAATGAAGACTCACCCTGCCTGGATCCGCTCCTTGCTGAGGCTCTCGATCATTTTGCTTCCCAGGTCGTAGATCGTCTCCATTTCTGTGGTCTTGAGCGTCAGTTTGCCCACTTTGGCCCCCTTTCAAAGAACACACAAAACAGAGAGGTGAAATAAATCAAGAGAAAGAAATACATCTTTCCCTGAGAGCTCTCCTCTCCTATTTTGCATGGAAAGTGCTTTCCGACAGAGCCCATTATTTAAGACCATTTATCACTTCAACATGACCTACAAAATAGAACTGTAAAATACTCCTTTTATCCTTGACAGTAAAAAAGAAACACTTATTCCCCTTTGATAAATATCTTTAATAACTTTCACGACAAAAATATGACTGCTATTAGGAATCAGCGGATATGGAACACAGCGTGTCTGAGAACTCTCAGCCATGTGCGCATTGGCCTAGTTCCACCCTCAGTGTTCTCAATAGCAGAGATAGAATTCATTGACTGATGCTTTCCAGCCCTCTTGTCTGAGACAGCTGAATTGATGATGCACAGAGAGCCCCAGACACTGGACCAACTGTCAGTGCACACTTACAGTTCCTGTGGCTGGTCGGTCGATCTGGATCTCGACCACTTCTCCCTCAATGATTTCAGTCTCCTCCCTGCAATCACACACACACACACACACACACACACACACAGAATATTAAATATCACGCTGTTATGATAACTTACTGAGGGCATATAAATGATTAGTATGCTAAATTTCGCTGTGGTTAGCAGGTAGAGCATGTGTCTTGGCATAAATGTTGTGATGTTTGAGACAAAATGGACGAGAATCATGATAGATCATTGTTGCAAGTGGGTCATTCTATGCCTACTCAGCTATAAGCTTTGCACCCGTGTCATTCATGTTCTTTTGTTTTGTTTTTTTGTTACTGGAGGTAGGCCTCCCCATGATCTGACCAGTAAGGCAGACCTTCTGCACCTCTTGGGCTCCAGTGGTCTATGATGAAGCAATGAGATGCCCTTGGGACGGTTGGAAGACAGAGTATGGTGTCTTCACCCATTCTAGAGTCAGATGATCCCAGAAGGATCCCAGAGATATAGACCATCCACTTGTAACTTACAGTGGGTTTAGATGCCTTGGTTACATTATTCATGACTGTACAGTATATGTAGGAATTGTGCAATATGCACTCATGTGTTATTGAATCTAAAATGGGATACTGGAACTGGTAGTTTCAATTAGATCAAGCAAAATGCCCCTTCCCACCAGGGGGACTTTAGTGAATAATTCAAAGCACCTGATCCGCAAGGGGAATGGGGTCGGAATCAATTCCCAGACAGTCATGCTTGATGCACTTCACAAATTCAAATGGAGTGCCACATGGTTGCTTCTTATGACAGTCTCAATTTTTCCATTACACCTGGGTACCTATATGTAGCTAGAGTGCACTTACTAATACAGTATGTGACGACACAAATGAAAAACTTTTGATCCGGGTAGCATATACATTGCATTTAGTGGTGTCGCTTAACGGCAAACTGACAGCAACACTATGGTGTATAACCTGTGAATAACCTGTTTTCATAAAAAGGTGGAATATTCCTTTAACAAGAAACAAATAGGGAAATATCCAAATGTCCAGATTGGCTGGTTGTATATTGTGTTAATCCTTGTTTAAATCTGAATTGACTGATATCAAAATCTACCCTTGAATCGACAGCTAAAAAAGATTATTTAAAAAAGTTATTTAAAACAGCAATTTGCTCACTACGCCAGCGCCAACATTCACTGCATGGCTATCACCATGGTGACGGAGATAGGAGATAGTAAACAAAAAACAGTCAGTCACACAGCATTCAGCAACATGATTGGCTATTTTCACAGCAAGGCGTTCCAGTTTCTCTACTCTGCCATCTTTGAGTAACAAACGGCCATAATGCTATGAGAGGACTACTTTAACGATGGGTCTCCTCCTATGTGTCTGGTGCAAGCGACCATCAGATTGTCGTGTACCATTGATTGTTCCCTGTCTACATTGGGTCAGTTAAATTTGCCACTGTATTGGGAGAGATTTTAGAGTTTTAAGACGTAATCTTACTCTTGTGTCAGAGACCCACAGAGAAAAGAATAAGTAAAGATACACTTTCTTCAGAGAACAAGATGGAGTGGCCTACTCACTTGATTCGGACTCCAATGGCCTTGCGGAAAGCCTGAGTAAGTGCTTCGGTTTTGCTCATCTCCAAGGAAAAGATCTCACTTCCAGCCAGAGAGGTGAAAGGGGTGTCCTGCCCAAGAGACTGAGCAATGCCTAAATAAAGAATACAAATCCATATAGTGAACCAAAGCAGATAAATCTAGTATTTAACAATTAAAGGAAAAATCCAGAGTCAATCAGCCAACATCCAGGTTGATTAACTGGAGCTTGAGTCCAAAAAAGTACTTAGGGCCATGCGTTTCAGCTTGAAATAAGCACTTTTTTGGACTTGTAGGAATACTCCACCCTTTAATGAAATTGGGCTATTCACTCTCTTACCTGGAGTTATGAGAGTAAGAGCATTTTGGTCTCGGTGCATGCGTTGTCCTAGTCTGGCAACCCCAATTTTACCTTTAGCTTAGCACAGGCACTGGAAAGTAAAGTTGCCAAAGAGTTGTTATCTGGCAACTTTTACATTCCAGCGCCTATGCTAAGCTAAAGCTAAAAAACATTTGGGAAAATTGGTGATGCCATACTAGGAAAACACAAACACTGGTAACTCCAGGTAAGAGGATGAATAACCAATTTCCATAAAAAGGTGGAATATTCCTTTAAGCACCTGTGAGAATACCGTCTTCAGTGTACAGTAGACTGTCTGAGACTGAGTAAAATCACTTTAATTTCAGTGAGTCTACAGCTTATGATTCTGGAATGTGACCCCTCACCCATGGCAATGGCAGTCTTTCCAGTCCCAGGCTGCCCAGCGATCAGGACGGCACGCCCTGCAATATGCCCATCCCTGATCATCTCCAGAATAAGACCAGCAGCACGTCTTGCTGCCAACTGCCCAACCATTCCCTGGGACACCTGCAACAGGAGAAAGCAAGATTGTGTTTGATTGTGAAAAATTATAGAAACCATATCATAACAAAATGAAATAAAGAGGATATGACCATTGACAATTTCTCTCACCTGTCTTGGCTCCAGTGCATCATCTATACCAAGACCACGGATGTGAGAGTGTGCCCCTAATGAAAGCAAAATAAATAAATAAATAAATAAATAAATTTAAAAAAATGTAAAAATGAACGTTATCATTTGAAAAGAACAAAGCCAGCCATCAGGGTCTTACAGGGCAAATATAAAAGGATGCAACCTACACTAGCATTCAAGTTTTTTCCTCGTTTAAAGGATCATTCCACCTTTTAATGAAAATTGGTTATTCACCCTCTTACCTAGAGTTAGATATGTGGGTTAAAGAATTTCTCAGTGCATGCGTTTCCCCTGTCCGGCAACCCAAAATGTAGCTTTGTTTTAGTTGCAAGATAGCAACTTTTTGGCTACTTTACTTTGACTTTACTTTCCAGCGACTATGCTAAGCTAAGGGTAAAATTGGGGTTGCCAGACTAGGAACACACATGCACGTAACTCCAGGTAAGAGGGTGAATAACCCATTTTCATAAAGAGGTGGAATATTCCTTTAATCATTTGACAGAACTTAACAGATCACCACTTCAGAAACAATGACGTTAGAGATCCTTACCAATTCTCTCTATCCGGGTTATGTCCCGTACCTCGGGGACTTTCGTGGTTGCCATCTGTTATCAAAAAAGTGAAAAAATAATGTCATCAGCTGTGTGCATATGTCAGGCCTATCATCATGTCGTCACTTAACGTTATGTCAGCAACAGAATATTGTACGAGTTGGTGCAGTCAGCTGGCATCATGCATACCACTAAATTTTTCAACCAAAGACAATTCTTTACTTAGTTTTCGTTACAAGTAATTTAAACGAACACCTGCATGTCAAAATTGACATCGATAACAACAAAAACTTCAAGCTCACAGTTTGCCACACAGGGGGAGGGAGGCTAACGTTACCATGGGTGCTCGGTAACAACATTAACGTTACAGACAACTGTAAGTTCTAGTTCTGCTCATAAGTACACTAAATGTTACTTGTGACCGATAGCAACCTGCCAAGTGAATCAAGTTCAGAAGATCAGATGATCAATTTAGCAGATGTGTCGATACACTGAATTTACATTAGATGCTGAAGACCATCACCACCAGTACACGAGCTAGGCTAAGAAGCTAACGGTTAGCTTATCCGAATGTTAGATACATGTGTTTCACTAGTCAGCTTTTAAGAAGAGGTTTAAGTCCAGTGTTAAGTGTTAAAGTATATGTATAACAGTTAATTAATTCATCACTGAAAGGCGTGGTTCGCAGGGAACAATAAAAAGTTGACAAAAGGTAGTTGTTAAATTGAAACCCTCACCTGGGCAGTCATCCTCAAATGCGGCGGCTGTTTCAATGAGTGCGCTCAAGAAAATCGTCCGTGGTTACCCATGGGTCTGTTGCTGAGAGCGTTCCGAGCATTTTGAATGGCTTGTGGCCAAACCAAAGAAGACTCGTTATCATTCATTTGTGTTGTTATTTGGTAGAGTACGTTAAAATAACATGTGTCGATTGTGTTATTGTTGGTGGATGTGTCAGACTTTGAGTTATAGTCATAAAGTATTCAATATTTCAGGACTCGGCGTCTAGAGATGTCTACTCTACATGACATGGTTTTCCCCCATCACACCACTGGATGGCAGCAGAGCCCGTTTACTTATTACAATTTCTCTGATGGCAGTCTGTAGCTTACCCTACTCTACGTCTCTGTCGGCTCACCATAGGGCAAAAGAGCGCTCGTGGTATTTTTTGAGGGCGTCGGTACCTTGACTCACCCAGGTTGTTTTAGATATCAAGTCCAAGCCTCAAAAGTCAAATATAAGGTAGGTCACTTGTTGAAAAGAGTATTGAGGACCTGGCTGTACCTTAACATTGTGTTATTTTTTGTGTGTCTGACTTAGGCTTGCCTTGAAAAGGTAGGCTAAATTCTCTTCAAGGCCAAATGCGTTTCCAGTTCCACCATCCAATGGTAAATTGTCTTAATCAGTGAATTAATAACCCGATAGCCAGATAGATAGACGGGCAGACAGGAAATTATAGATGTAGGTTAATGTCTGATAGGTTAATGCCTGGTGCCAGAGTTTCCCATTCCTGATGGCAAGGCCATGCTGCAGCATTTTCCTTTTGGAGTGGAAATACTTGATTTTCAACATAGCGTGGGGTGGGAAAGTGGCACACAGACACACAACAGTATGAAAATTCCATGCATGTACTACAGTACACTGACTTCAGTAGGCTTCTGTCTCCTGCTGTGTTCCATTCAAATTTATTCATACACCAGTGTCATTACAATGCAGTATAAAAATAATAGTCAAAAGAGCAAGTTGACATGAAAAGGTATCATATTCCTAATATAATGATAAAAATATGCTCACTTGTTTTTACCAGAGCACCAAACTGGTCAACATTGTAAATAAGCACAATAGTGAGGTTAAGAAAAAAATCTATGCAGACCATTATTATTGACCAAAGTATGCATACTGTACAAATATGAAACACTGCTGAGTAATTTTTCATAATAATATTTTTTATTAAAGTAATATGTAAATACACATGGCTGCCATTTTCACATCCTCAGAATATTTGTTCTTCATGTAATCTATCCACAGGATTTAAATATCAACAGTTGATTAAATAAAAATCTAGACTTTCAAATCTTATTCTCTGACCACAAACAATACACTAGTACTCCAAAAAGGATAAGTAGGCTATCATTGTGTTAGTAACCTTCACAAATTCCGATAAAACATTTCTTACAAAAAATATCAAATTAGTTTCACATTTAATAAAGTAGAGGTTTATTTACAGTTGACAGAGGGTTATTGCAGACTCATACCAAACCCAGAAACCAGGGTAAACAGGTTCACTGAAGTTGACCCTGAACTGATGAATAAGCGCCATTGAGTCAGCATTGTAAAAGGACAGGGTGCCTCCCGAGTGGTCTAGGAAGACCCCGATTCGGGAGCAGTAAGGCGCATTAATTTCTGTCTGGTCTTTGCTGTGGCGGGCAGAGTAGCTGGAGTCGGAACAGAAGAGGCTCCAGGACTTGCGGTTGTAGCCAATACGGGCAGAGTCACCGTAACCCGTTCTCTTGATGCCCTTGTAGGTGACCCCGATGGAGGCTCCCTCTCCGCTCCACTCAACCTCCCAGTAGTAGGCACCGCCAGACAGGGCCTCTTTACAGAGAACCTGGGGTAGGCAGTCGAACCGCGCAGCGCTGTCAGCGTATGATTGGGGGTCTCTCTTCAAGGTTGCCTTCCTGTTCCCCCGCGAAAGGTAGAGTTGTCTGTATGCCGTATTTGAGTCCAGAGTGAGCTGACAGGCATCTGTTTGAGGATGAGAGAAAATGAGGGTAAACATATTAGATTAATTTGCCTCTCAAGTTGTCATATGGTGTAGACCTATCCCAGCAGTTTTATGTACAGCCTATTCTCCCAGTGCACCCATAGCTTGCTTAGGTCACTGAAAATATTAGGATGTGGAAACTGAGGTTAGAAACAGCACAAACTGTAGCCACCAACCAAAACCACCAAGTCAACACAAAATTCGTCTTCCGTCCCCCAACTCCGACAGGCAAAACTGAAAGGCCACATGCTGTCATTTGGCTTGTCATACGTTAACTTAGAGTTAAGAGAGTTAAATGTTTAGGCCAAATGACTGCTGCAACCTCAAAGTTTTCAGAGGCTCAGAAAACAGAGAAACTATATAACCCATGGGAGTGGACCAGCACACAAAGAGATTTACTGCGGATATCACCTGCCTATCGGATGGGTCTGTCCACTTCTGCATGTCAAAGCTGGTCGGACATTCGGCGGCCCGAGGAGTGTCGAGAGCGTCTCTCATCTAGAAGGCCGGGATTGTCAAAAACAAGCTTGAATCTGACAGAATGTCCACATGCCAACAGTGCTTACTGTACATGGATAACTTCAACTTTCCAAGCTGAAAGCCTAGGCCTATATGGTGGTCTTCTTCTACCTCTACTTGCATGTACTGTACAAGCACACAAATCAGACTGAAGTGTTCTCTAACTGACTCACTAATACGCTGGCAATGGCCTAGCATTCCAAAGGTTATAAAAGCAATATGGGAGTCTTGTAAAAACAATAACTAATAGGCAACTTGAAATATGATGGTCTTCACCAGACAATTATGTGGTTTCTTCATTTTGTTTTAATTCCCTTAAGTTATGGGAAGGTCCTCCCTGCCTAAATATGTACAGTATACTCTCCCACTCAACCAATACAACCAGCATGTTCAGTAACAGTTCCACACACCCAGTTGGCTATCTAAGGAATGCTGCAGGGCCACTCCTACCTAACATCTGTTCTCAGATGGACAAAACTGCTTTCCTCTTAGTCTATTTTACTTCATACACATCATCCTAAAAAAATGGTCCACACCTTAACTTCACAGTCCTCCATCAACAATCAATAGCTTCCCTGACAGCTCCTCACCACTATATTCATCCTAGTCAGGAGTGTGAAACCATTGTTGCACTCAGCGTTGACCCTGACCAAAGTGCACTCGTAAATCGTGTCATGGCTGTAGGTGTGTGTGAGATAGGGATCTTCACAGAGAGATCACACCGGCTATATATTTACAAATTCTTTTACTCACACTGCAGAAACTCGTCTCTTCCTCGGGGCTGATGGCTTGGGCTTCTGGTCATTGCAACTTCGTCAGCTAAAATAAGAGATGAAAAGATAATTAGGAAATGTAGACAGAATGTAGTCAGACAGATAAAACAATAAAAAATGTTAATGCCTAAAAGACTGAAATTGTTATTGTGTATTGTGTACAACAGTCACAGTTGTAATATCAGTGCTGTAATATTGTTATAGTGAATGATTTTAAATACTTAATCTTCACAATGCAAATAATAATGATATTCTATGACACAGCCTTCTAGGCTTATGAAATACAGAGTAACATGCTGCACGCCAGTTGGCTGCATCCAGCAGTGTAAAAATGAATGCCTCTTGAGCAACTGCATTCACAGCAGGCATCCTTCAGATGTGCCAAACACTTTCAAAATGTCACTTATATGCCAGACTCCACCAACAACAAGCTTCATTTAGAAACAGGCCCATTCAAAATGGAGAACGATAAACTGGAAAAGAAAGAAAAAAAAACAAAAAACCTATTCCTAACATCTGTGGATAACTGGATGGATATTGATGCACAAAAGGTGATATTATGGTGGAGAAACAGCAGTCAGTGCCTAGCAACCGCTCAAGAATGTTTTGAAACTGGCACCCGTGTTTCAGAAAAGCCAGTCCAACATTCAGTCTGCAGCCTCACAATGAAAACCAGGGGAGGCCGGCCATTTTAATCTCCATGAACCTTACATTTCATTGTCCTTCTCTTCTTCCCTTTTTCCTCCAGCTGGCAGAATGGCATTTTATTCACTGAAATGGAAAATAATGAAATAGTAAGTCCCAATACATGATAAAGAAACCATAAACATGTACTATACAAACAGTAGGCTACAATCAGTGCGGCTACAGAAATCAAAAGACGGAAATCCAGGTCTCACCTGTCTTGGCCACTTTGACCAGTTCCTCGTTGCTGAACTCGTGCAGATGCTGCTTCATCTCGGACACGGCCTTGGTGACCGACCCGAAGGAGAAGTAGGGATTGACACTGACACTAGGCAGCTCCTCCGCATCCGTCTGGGCAATGAGCATGTGGTAGCTCTGCAACAGCAAAACAGGACAGTGTTTAATGAAACAGGGAAACGGGAAAAATGATTTTCTGCTGTCTTGTGTTATAAGTCAATTTCAGTGTAATGTTCCTGAAAAGTTGATATTATGATAGTTGGCATTTATAAGGTGATCTAGAGCATAATGTGAAGAAACAACCATAGATGCCTCTGAACCAAATAGCGCATTGTTGGTTGGCTTTTTTCATATTGCACCATGTACCATGATGTAACCTTATTTACAATGCAAAAGAATGCAACTGCAGAAAAAAATGTCTAAAAAAAAACTACAATGTTTGTTTTGGTTGGTGTGCACAGGATGGGGCCTCTTAGTCACCTGGATGAAGTGGATGTGGTCCTCCGTGCGAGACAGCTGGGTCAGCTCGTTGTCCCTTCTCTTAAGGTCGGTGATCTCATGGGTGAGCCTGTCCATGTGGTTCTCAGCGTTGGAGAGCGCCGCCTTCTTGTTGGACGTGATGAGCTTGCTCATCTCCTGTTGCATGCGCTCAATGGAACGCAGCATGTCGCTGAAGAGCTTCTCGCTCTCCTGCAGGGCCCGCTGTGCCGAGTGCTGGATGTCGGAGAAGGGAAAACAGAGGAGGAGGAAGGGGGGGCAAATGGGGACAAGAAGTGAGTACAGCACAGTAGCATTTCCGGCCATTGTGGTACACAAGGAGAAGAGCTTTGAAGAGATTGGGCCTGTGTTTGTGCTTGTGAACTTCCTTCATAATATCTCCCTCAAATCCTACTGGGCTTTTCAGTTAACCTAGTTTTGGCAGTGTGCTAATGTGGGAATAATGCTTAGTGAAGTACTGGAGGGTCAATCAGTACAGAAAAGTTAACAAATATTTAACAAGTATTATATTTAACTAAGTATTAATATGTGTGTTCACAAGTATTAAGTATAGTTTTATTTAATCATATAATTCGAAGGCTTGTCCTTGTTACCTTAAGAGAATCCACGGCCTGCTTGAGCTCGTCCATCTGTTTCACTCTGTCATGAATCTTCTCCTGAATCTCTGCCTGGGTGGCACCTAACCGTTGCTGTGGAGATAAACAAAAACAATCTTGAGTGACATGAGTGACATGTTATTGTTGAGCTGTCAGAAGACTTATTACAGAATCACTGATGGGCACAAACAGCTACACAACTAGTGGAGCTAGTATCTTTTTCTAAGCACTCTAAGGCATAGATATCTTAAGAGAGATATCCTAGGGATAAAGAAGGAGTCCTATCTTCTAGCCCACATTTAGATAAGGGAACTACAGTGTACCTACATTTTGAAATGGAAGGTCATATGAGTTGCAGATCAAGGGTATTGCAGCAGTAGGTAATATGTGTTGCAACAGTGCAAATGCTATCTAATTCCAAGTGCAACCTGGCCCACACACATCTATTCACGTCTTAACCTCTCTGGGTGGGGCCTACTGATAGCCAGGCATGTTTGTTCTTGGGGTTCGGCTGATACTATAGTTACCAATCCATCTGTGTCTAACAGGAAGTTCTTTTAAGCTCCATTCACACCATTCAGCTCTTACTGTAAGAGGAGTGGGTTTATGTACGTTTTTCCAGCTTAAGAGGGCGGAAAGTCAAGAGGGCATAGTGCTATTTGATAGCTGGGTTCATAAAACTATATAAATAAATAACCTAGAGCTAGTCCAGTGGTGAATTCCACGTTAATCATTATCCTGGACAGACATGTAAATAAGATGAAAATTATCGACAAAGACAGCCAGCGCGAGGGACTTTTGACTTCACCTGAGCTGTGAATGAACGTGTTCCCTTACCTGCATGTCAGCCCTCTCCTGCTCGGCGGACACCATGTCGTGACCCTTGTGCTCCTTGACCGTGCACAGCACACAGATGCACATCTGGTCAGTGCGGCAGTAGAGCTCCAGTCCCTTCTGATGCTGCGGGCAGATCTGGCGGTCAAGATGGCCGATTTCATCCACCAGCTTGTGTCTCTTGAAGGCGGCGTTCTCATGATGGGGCTTCAGATGCTTCTCGCAGTACGAGGCCAGGCACATGAGGCAGGACTTGACGGCCTTCAGCTTGCGCCCGATGCAGATGTCGCAGCCTACATCCCTGGCCCCGGCGTAGTTGTAGTCAGGGGATGGAGGAGCCGGCGGCGAGGGCTCCGAATGCCGGTAGCTGGAAGAAGAATTATGCATGGAGGAACGCGAGGAGGAGTGGGAGTGGAGACGGCGTGGCGTGGGCCTCTTGTTGTAGGTGACTCGGCACTGGGGACACACGTAGGTGCCAGTCTGATCAGCGTGGTCCCAGTAGGTCTTCAAGCAGATGGTACAGAAGCAGTGTCCACAGGGGATGGACACAGGGTCTCGAAGTTCTTCCTTGCACAGGTGACAAATCTCCTGGTCGGCAGACATTTATCTATCGATCTATCGATTTTGGGATTGCGGTCTCGGTCAGTAGGTTGCCAGCAAGTTGTGGCTTGTTAGAAGTGACATAAATGGAATGAAGGGCAGGTGCAACAGCCCACAGTTTTATAGACTTCACAGGGAGGGACGCTAAACAGGTTAAGCAGAAACTAGTAAACGACAGGATGGGAGGGGAGGGGGGTGTGGCTATGGCAGTAGTGGAAAGTGACAGAGAGAGAGACCATAGGCAAATGACGGCTGTTGTGAGTAAATGTGAACATGGCAGCGCCAAAGAATGAATGAAATGTGTGATCTCAGGACGCAACATTGTTTTGACATTTAGAGGTTGGGCAAGAAGACACAGCTTCGATTTGGAAGCCGTGACAAAAACAAATGCTGTTTGCCCTGCAGGAAAACAACACTGTATTACTGTAAATATCTCCACTGTTTACACTACAGGAAGCTTCATACAGTAAGCCTCATATATCAGTAAACCCCATAAAGCTCCTCTTTCATTCATTCATTTCAAAGTTCTGCTGAACATGGAGACACAATGAACCACTGACACATAATACCACTGTAAATATCCAGCTAATTATGCAAAACATTGATGTATCCCCCTGACTCTGGGCTGCAGTCTCTGCGCTGGTAGACCTTACTAAGATTGACTGATGTTGGGTTTGCTATTGCGTTTAATTTAATGCTAGGTTCTCCTGCGTGACCTCGTATCCAGGGGGGGTGCAGAAACAGAGCTCTTGCTCTTGCATACCAGCATGCTGCTCGGCAGAGGGGGCATAATGATGGATGCCCACTTAGTCTCCAGCTCAGCATGACCCCTCTGGCACAGGAGAGCCGAGGGCAGTGTAAATTAATGGAAGGAGGAAACACAGCCCTGGATGAAAGGCCTCTTTGTGTTTATTAAAAAAGAGCAAAGCAAAGCGCGCCCAAATGAGAGATGTTTGTTCA
>JAODXP020000212.1:0-35000 GCA_027497455.2 Sardinella longiceps | reverse complement strand
TACCTTGCTTAATGAAGCCTGCCCTTCAGCTGCCACTCTACAGCAGCAGGTGATGCAGAACTTAAAACAAACACACAGTGTTGCAGCGCTGAGCTGACAACTCAGCAAAACAACTCCAACTCTGAATCTTAAATTAAAAACTCTCATTTAAAAAAATGAATAGTTGGAAGAAAGAAGAAATCTACCATAAGTTTTGAGCATGGGGGATTGGTTGGTCACATCATACCAAGGCACTGAAAAGACAATTCACAAAGCAAATCACTCAGTTGACAATGGAGAGGTTTCAGCGTGCATGTTTACAGTGTCCACCACCCACCCCTGTCTATTTTAGCTCATTTCTCATGAAAATTGAGGCCGTGGCTGAACTCTTGCCTCGGTTAGCCCACACCCCTCATCAAGGTGGTTAATGTGTAAGCACAAAATGGCCTGCCTCTTTGAGCAGCTTCTCCTGGGTTCAAATCAAAACAGCAGAAGAAGAAAAAAAAGGAAGGAAAGAGAAACTGGCTTATCAGAAACCGGACCAAATAAGGAGCGAGGCGAAACTATCTACGCGGTGATGTAAGATATGCGGGGAGGCAAGAACTGTGCGTGGCTTGCATAACCAGTCAGAGAGCATAGGTGCTTACAGGTTTCTGTTAAACTATGTACAACGTTTCCTCGTGTTTGATTTAGCAACAGATCTGCATTCCACAAATAAAGGGAAGTGACTTACAATAGCTGCGGCCTCACCTTATGGCGGAGTCAAGGATATAGTCCACCATCTAATTTAGTGTTCTGTAAAATATCGGATACAGTTGGGAAGGCCCTAATGTAAACCTAATGACCTTCCTTGTCCTACTTTATCTGGAGGATAGAGGTCATTACGTTCATATTTAAAGTCACATCTGAACCACAAGATGATGACATTTTTTTTTCAGTATTTTTTTTTTAAAAATGTATGCCGTACATATAATGGGTTTTGGTATAGTTGGCATTTGCACATACAGTACAGTGCATGGCACTTTCTCTGATTTCTGAAACCCTTACACTGTCCAGGGGATCCAACTCACTTGGAGATAAAGAATACTGACCAATCAAGATCAATGGAGTCCATTTTAGTTCACTTGAACCTAACGTCTAGCCAGGGAGAATCTATAGAAATGCAAATGATGGTGAAAAGTGAAAATGATGGTGAAACTGATAGTAACTAAAAACTGGTTTCTGTATTTGTGCTCTGTAGTAGAGAATACTGTGCTTCTAAGGTGTACTTACAACCTCAAGTGGTGTACAGGTGTGGCACATGAGATAAGAAAACAAAATGCTCATCCCAACCATAATGAAATGACTGCTTTATCTTAAGAAGGGAAACTAAAATCTATTGAGTTCATTGTAATTTCAAATGTAAAAGACATGTTAAGGGCTCACTCATATTTACTTTTTCAACTTTCATTACTTTAATAAATACTTTTTATTGTTTAAAACTATTCCACATCTGGTCTCCTATACAGTATGTTATAGGTCAACACAATCCTTGGCTTGTAACACACCTAAATAGTAAATACACACTTCTATTTTTGTATTCTAAACAGGTGGTGTGACATCAGCAACACTTACAATGTGGAGCGACAAATTACACATCTGCTGAGGATGAGTAAGGGAGGTATGTGGCTTTGCTTACTACTTCATGACAAGGACGGAAAAATGCCAAGTATTTCAGGTCATGTCGACATCATTTGAAAGTCATTGTGACTCATCTTGAATTTCTTGCTTTTTCATAAGCACCAACAAGACCATGAAGTACATCATTCCCTTATCCTTTTTTTGGATCGTGGGATAAGATTTTTTTTTTAGAATTTTATTTTTCATTTTAATCTTTGACATAGGTCATTACTACACACCAATGTGAGACATATCCAATCTTTCCTTCGTCATACTCCAGTGCTCCAAATCTAACCAAACCAGTCAAACAAGTCACAACAGTCTGTCAGATGTTATTTACAGTCAGGGCACAGTTTCTCAACTAGGGCTTGCTGTTTGCCGAGTCCATGTCATGCAAAGTACAACGTGTCACACAGTGCATCCTGGTGGTCTCGCCAGTATAGGACAATTTAAACACAAAGAACAATGAGAAAATGTTCCTGTTCAAGGAGAGCCAGGTGCGGCTGAGAAAGCCAGAAGCAAAACAAACTCTGCAAATCTCATCAACAAGATTTGGACACTGCAATAAATACATGAGAGGTTTAAAAAATACTGTTTATACTCTTGTATTTGATTGTATCTCAAACCATGATAAACTAAAGTGAAAAGCAGGGCAAACAGTGGATAATCATTAACAACACAAGGTTGCAGACTCTTTCGAGCTTTAACCAGTGCAAAATCTCTGGCTTGGCTTCCAGAGCCACACACACACACGCACAGATAGGCTCGGCTAAGCACAGGAAAAGCCGACCCTAAAACTCCTGTTTGCATTTCATTACGCTGGCACACTTAGCCCTGTCTCAAGTCCCCTCACTACTACAGTTCATTCATTCTCAGGCTCTCTGCCTGCCTGTCTTTTCTTTCTCTCTCTCTCTCTCTCTCTCTCTCACTCTCTCTCTCTATTTCCCTCTCTCCGGTCACCCCGCCCCTCTCTCTCTCTCTCTCTGTCTCTCTCTCACTCCGGCTCCCCCGCACTCTCCCGCTCCTTTAAGACTCTGGCAGCCCTGGCTCGACCTGTTTATCTCAGCCTGGGCTGCGCTCGACCCACTCTGACAGCGCTGAAAAAAGGGGGAGGTTCTCTTGTCTGCTTTCAATCAATAACCTGTGGAATTCAGAAAGACAAGTAGGTCCTGTCTCTGGCTGGCGTCATTGCATTCTCTTAGGGCGGGCAGGCTCAGAGCCATCTCTCTCTCTCTCTCTTTCTCTCTCTCTCTTTTTCTCTCCCTCTCTCTCTCATACACACGCTCTCACTCATTTGCTTACTCTGTCAAATTCCCTCCATTTTTTTTTTGCCTTTCACAACCTGACAGGTGCCTGTGTGTGAGTGTGTGACTTGGAAGAGGACTACACAGCATGGCCGAACCCATGTCTCCGGATTACTTCAGCTGTCCCTTGTGCACGGAGCTGCTAAAGGATCCTGTGGCCATCCCCTGTGGCCACAGCTTTTGTATGGACTGCATCAGTGGCTACTGGAACGAGGCGGACTACACAGGCATCTACATCTGCCCTCAATGTCGGATCACCTTCACCCAAAGGCCCGTGCTCCGGCCCAACGCGACTCTCACCAAGGTTGCAGAGAAGATCAAGAAGACGGGCCTTAACCTGAGCACTCAGCTGCCATCGCCACCCTCAGCAAACAGCTACGCGGGGCCCGCCGACGTGCCGTGCGACTTCTGCTCGGGCAAGAAACTCAAGGCCGTCAAGTCGTGCCTGAACTGCCTGGCGTCGTACTGCGAGAAACACCTGAAGCCTCACTATGAGTCGGCCACATTCAAGCGCCACAAGCTGGTGGACGAGCTGGGGAACCTGGACCGCAAGATCTGCCCGCAGCACCAGAAGAGCCTGGAGCTGTTCTGTCGCACCGACCAGATGTGTATCTGTGCCATCTGCACAGTCAGTGAACACAAGGGTCACGACATTGTCTCCGCTGAGGCAGAGAGGAGTGAGAAACAGGTGAGCGTGTGTCAGACACCCTCTTTTTTTCAGGGACTGTTGTTGCCATGGTAGTTTCTAATCACAAACCATTTAAAGTTGTTCTTTTATTCTGTAATATTTTAATATATTCTTTTCTATGTCACAAATATTGCAAATTGAATGGATATGAGGTCTTGAAAAATCATGTCTTAGAGGTCGACATTAGTTGTGGTCAGCAGTGTTTGAAAGTTTTGCTTAACTGTTAGTTGGCGAATGTGGGTCAATTGTTTGCGGATTTGAAAAGACTAACTGTTAGAGGGGGAAGGTAAACAACTTTGAAAGAGGGAGGGAAACCCAAGGTAGGTCATGAGCACAGGCAGGAAGAGAGGTTCTCAGAATTCTCATGCACTGCATTGATACTGGGAGTGTTCCCAGTGACTAATGATTTATTGTCCTTGGTCTCCTCTCTATTGCTCTGAAATAGCTGAGTTCTCAGTCAGAGAAAGGTTTATCTGGTATATGTGTGGGATTAGGTTGTGATAGAGGAATGCAAGAGTGACTCGACCCCCCCTGCCCCCCCCCCCCCTACTATCACCGTGAGAGAGAGAGAGAGAGAGAGAGAGAGAGAGAGAGAGAGAGAGAGAGAGAGAGCAGTAGTGCTTAAGCCCTTGTCAAAGCCATCACCCACCTCAGCAAACATGTATGGCTAAAAGACATGCGGTCTACTGGCTTTCCCCCTGCCTAGAGGAATGTCTTCATAATTAGTGCAATGAAAACTCCTCACAGTCCTGTGATCCCACAGCTGTTCTTGCTGATGGGGTGGGGGGGCCTATCAAAACCAAACCACCTAGTGAGATGCACAAAGAACAAGCCAGGCGGATGGGTGGACCGCCTTTTGTTCTTTCATCTACCAGGGGAAAAAAAAAACATCACAAGATGTCAGCCAATTTGAATCACAATGGATCAGGCTTATTAGTAAGTAGTTAGGAAAATAAATATGTGTGCAACCCGAGAAGAGTTTTGATACCAATTAGGCAATACAAAAGACAAGGCTCCTTTTTTTCTATTTTTCATCACTTGATAAAGAGGGGCCTGGTTTTCCTCAAATCCCAGATTAAGAGACCCAAGTCTCACGTCTGTCTCTCCCACACTCACTCTCCCCCTCTCTCTAATTCTCTTTCTCTGACACACTCACACACACACACACACACACACACACACACACACACACACACACACACACACACACACTCTCTCTCTCTGCACACACACACACACACACACACACACACACACACACACACTCCTTTTATCCCCCTCCCCAGATTCCCCACATTCCTCAAGCTTATCTTGAAGAATGGTTCGGTGGGCTTGGTTAAAGGTTGTGCTAAAGCCCCTCTGTGTCGGCTGAAGGCTGGGACGTGTGCACCTTGAAACGCCTCTCCACAGGCCGGCCAGGCAGCGCTAGTTTTTGCATTCCTCGCGTCGTTTGGATTCCGCCTCTTCTCTTTTCTTTTCCCTCCATCTCTTGAGATAATGCCACACATACTGAGCAGGTCCCTTCAGAGCTGAGAGATTTTTTTAAACAAAAAATAGGCACAATAAGTGTATTCTGGTAGTGAATATTTCCCACCACTGTTATAGCATCAGAACAAGGTGGAAAAATCTTTTTACGACAGGTGTGGGACAAATCTAGGGAGTACAATGGACTTTGACTGTCCTAGATCCAAGAAACTCCTACATGCACAGATGCGTAAACAATATCTAATGTTTTTATTTCAATGGATTCTCTCCAATAGAAACTCCTTGGTGTGTCCCAAGCTGAAATTCGCCAGAAATGCCAACAGAGGACAAAAGAGCTGGAGGAGTTGAAGACTGCTGTGGACTCTCTCAAGGTAAGTGGGGGAAAAAAAATCACTCAAGGAGATTTTATCCACAAAAAGTGTCTGTTATCAAAGTCTCACACACAAATCACACACAACTCAAGGTTAAACCCCTCACTATCAGCCTGCAACTACCACAGAAACCCACGTTGGCTATGCAACAACTGTACATTTGGACACAAAAGCATGACCACACACAGCAAAGTAAACCTGCAAACAATAGCACATGGTACTGTAGGGCCAAAGAATCTGTTGATACAACAGCAAGGTCAAAAGGTGAACTGTGTGGGGTCTTGTTGTTTTTTTATTATTTAGAGCTCTGCTCAGAGGGCCATGGCCGAGAGCAAAAAGATGTTTGACGAAATGATCACCTCCATCGAGAGGATGAGGTCGGAGGTCACCAAGCTGATCAACATCAACGAGAGGGCCGCCTTTGGCCAGGCCGAAGGTTTGATGGAACGCCTGGAGCAGGAGATCGAGGAGCTGCAGAAGAAGGAGACTGGCCTGAAGCAGCTGTACAGCACGGAGGACCACATCCACTTTTTACAGGTAGAGTGAGATCAAAGGCATCTTGAAGCATACAAGTGTCAAACATTTAAAAACCAACTTTAAATGCACCAGTATAATACATTTCAAAAACCAACTTTCCGCTCTAAGTCAAGCACATTTCACAACATTGTAGTAATAATGTGTTGTTTTTTGTCTTTTTTGTTTACTTCTGATAGAACTTCAACTATCTGTGCACTCCTACGGATGATGGATTTGTGCCAAGAGTCTCCCTCAATCCAGACTTCTCCTTTGCAGCGGCACGGAAAGCCGTATCTGAAATCAAGGAGAGGCTGGAAGAGCTCGGCCGAGAGGAGCTTCAAAAGATCTCCAAGTCGGGTAAGAACTGCGGCACTAGTGTCTCACCACAAGTTGATATTGTACCAGAAAAACCCTCAACAAACACAGACAACCTGCACTCCTGAGCTGATTCGTGCTGCAAATATTCACAGTCCAAATGCATGACTAGGTTAAATAAATAAGTCAAATAAAATGAAATGATAAAGTAATCCAGACAATGTGTCAACAACACAAAAAAGGTGTACAATAGCTTTGTTAAATAGTCAACTGTAATTCATACGAGTTTTCAGATGTGTAAGAGTTTTGTAGGAAAACCATTTCCTGATCAATAACTTAATTTTTATCTTTCATTGAATGACAGTAAATGAAGTTCCTGTGTACACAATGCAGAACCGTCCAAGAGAAAAAAGTTCCAGAGGTAAGGAATGAGTTTTTAGAACACCTACAAACTATGTCATACTGATATAACAATATCAAATACAGCAACTATCAAAAGTAATACTTATACTAATAATAAAACTATTTCTCTCTGCAATGTAGTCAGGCAAGAAATAGTTGTGGACAATGCCATAGCCGCAGCCCCAGAACCAAAGGCTCGATCTGACTTTCTGAAATGTAAGTATCACATTGCATTCTGTATCTCAGTAAATCGCCAAGTCTAAAAGCATCTATCATATACATTTTTCAATTATTTCTAATTAATTGATTAATCAAAGCTGCTTGAATAAACAGTTTCATCTTCATGTTATATTTTCCTCTTTGCAGATTTCTGCCAACTCAGACTGGACTCTAACACAGCCTATAAGGAGCTCCATCTGTCTGAGAGAGACAGGAAGGTGATCAGAACCAGGGACCTGCAGCCGTACTCAGACACCCCAGAGCGTTTTGACAGCTTTGCCCAGGTCCTGTGCCGCGAGGCCCTCTCCGGTGGCCGCTTCTACTGGGAGATTGAGTGGAGCGGAGAGTTCTCCATGGGTGTGGCCTACAAGGGCCTCAGCCGTAAAGGCAAAGGCTCCCTCTGTCTGCTGGGATACAATGATAAATCCTGGAGCCTCCTGTGCTCTGACACTGGCTACTCGGCCTGGCACAACCGGGTGGACAAAAGCATCAGTGCGCCCCATTCACCCAGGATAGGCGTCTACCTGGACCACAGGGCAGGCATTCTGGCATTCTACAGCATTGGGGAAAGCATGACACTGTTACATAGGTTTGAGACAGTCTTCACTGAGCCTCTCTACCCTGGCTTTGGTGTGGGGACTTCAGTCAAAATCTGCCAGCTTAAATGAGGTCTCAATACAATTTATTCATTTGGCAAAATACATGTTTTTTTCTGTTTGTTCATTTTTTTTAACTTGTGCTTCATTCAACTTTGTTACTTTTTTAACCAGTATATAACGATTGCTGTGATGATGGATACCATTTTTTGTGTACTTTTTAATTTTGACTTCTGAATAAAAGAGGTCATTTTACAAACCTTTGTAAGGTGTCTCTATGAAGTATTTTTCTTAATTTGACATGTTTGAGTACTAAACCTGTATTTATCGTAACAATGTCCATTTTCACCTCTGTATAACATTTTTCATGCAAATAACTCATTTATATTTTAATAAAGTTTTTCTAAATACTATGTTGTTATCATTGCTCTCACCTCCCATAATTCTAAAAAAAATTAAAAAAAAAAATGAATAATTTAGACTGTAATTTAAACTAATTTAGTATCTAGATTGTTACTACAGACTCAAGATGGGGAACCAATGTTCATTCCTGTCAGGTAGTCTAATGCTGAGATAAGGTTGGCCTTTTTTATTCTAGTATGTTAGATTCTAGATGCTATTTTGCGGCAAACTTTTTTCACAGACCCCTTGGCAATGTGCTGTGGACCCCTGGGGGTCCCTGGACCCCCGTTTTACAACCAATAGTTTGATTAGGGACAGACTTTGCTTGATTAGGAGGCCTTGTTTCTGAACACTGCACTTTAAAGCAAAGGAGGATACAGGAAAATTTACCCTGTGATTCAGCAATCTAATCTAATACTCTGCTATTTGATCATGCTTTGATTTCCATTCATTGTGAATTGTCTAATGGCATAATAATGACAAGTCTGAAAACTTGTCAAATATAGAGTAACAGTGCCCCCTTGTGGGAGCCACTCAGCCATGTCAGTTGGGATGGGACGCAGGCAATCTTTGTGCTGGCTGCATAACTTAAAATAAATACCAAAGTCTACATAGTTTTAATGGAAAAGGCTGTGAGCAATATAATATTAATTTCTTTGAAATCTCATTGTCTACCAAATGTTAATCTAGGAACGAGTGGTGAGGAGGGCTAATGAACCATGTTTCGAATCTGGTAATTTCAATGCAAAAATAGCTTTACATTGTTCAATGTCTTTTCCGCTGCGTTCATTGGCTATTCCTTAGCAACACAGTTGTTGACGTTGTAAGCCAACAGTTAGCTAGCTGATAGCTCGATGATGAGTTCAAGTCGTGGTTGACATCTGTTAACTCCTATGGTTATCTCTCTCGATTGATTTATTTTAACTAATTAGCTAGATATACATGTACCTACATTATTGTTGTCATTTCGATTGGGGCCATTCAGTGCATTTCTTGGGAATTCCTTTGCAAGTTTGCATGGACACATGAGCTAGCGTTTTGGCCAGCTAGCTTGTTGACAAATTTGCCACCTTGTCGAAAACTTAGGGTTTGATCATATTTTTGACCAATGCTTTAATTGTTTAACTTTCCATTGTGTAAGGCCAAATAAAATGTTCAAGACAAAGATTCTTATTATCGGTCCAAGTGAGGTAAGCTTCAGATTAGGCTAATGTTGGACATCAGTTCTTGATTAGTCTGTCATACGTTACTCTGATTTTAGTGATGTAAACAGTTGATTGTGATTTTGAAATGTTAGAGAGAACTCCGAATTACAGAGTTTATTTACATGAATATACCCTTTTACTTGTTGTATTAGAGTGGGAAGACTGTCTTAGCTAATTTCTTATCGGACACTGTGGAGACCATTGGGGGCGACTACAGTCCCACTCAAGGTGTAAGGTAGGCTCGATAATATGGGCATTTCCCATACTAACTGGTTTGAAAACGGGCTTAGATAACATGATTTCCCCCCTCGACTAGGGTACTCGAGTTTGAATCTCAAAATCATGGAAGCGGTGATCGAGACTCCTTGTGTGAGGTGGAATTGTGGGACTGTGGAGGAGATTTCAAGTGAGCAGAACTTTTCAGTCTTCTCAAAAACCCATAGAACTCTATAGACCTACTGCTTTTACACTGCATCCTCTGATATGTCTTTTTCTGTAGGTTTGAGTCTTGTTGGCCTGCGCTGATTAAGGACTCAAATGGTGTGGTCATCGTGTTTAACGATGATGCGCCAAGTCATATAAAGGAAGTGGAAACCTGGCATTCAACATTTGTTGCCTCGCCGGGACTTCGGGAGAACCAGTGTCTAATGGTGGTCCACCACAAGCCTGGAAGTGGAGCAAATACCTCACCTCCACCACTGGGTAACATAAGACTAGTGGCACACTGAAGGAAGTTGATATTCAACATAAATGGTTTAGTGTCCTCAGAAACATGGGGGCTAGAGGCATTTGATTAGCTTGGTAGCATTACATACAGTGTTTTGAGTGTAAATGCAAACTAATTATGGCACATTGTGTTTTTATGTACAGCACCTCATCTAAGCAAACTGCAACTCATTCACTCTAATCTGGAGGAGGACCCTGAGGATGTCCGCCAAGAGTTTAGACAGTTTTTGGGCAGTGTTCTGAAGACTATGTCTGAAAACCGTGACAATGAGGAAATGTCCATCTTCACATGAACACTTAATTCCTTGGCACAAAACAAGACTTTGAACTTGACTCCTTATATTCATATTACACATGGAATGAAGTTGCTGAAGACAGCATATGGTTTTCCATTGGGTTTGTACATAAATGGGTACATAATTTGTTTTGTAACTCTGTAATAATCTTCATAATGTTCATTAAATTGGTCTTTGAAATTATAACCAGAGCCTGTGCATGTTGTAACTGGAAGGAACAATCAGAAATTGTTCTTAAACAATACATCTCTTTATTGTGTTACGAGAGGTTTTAACTGGACATGGAGGGCTTATACAAGCACTATAAACAAACAACATTGGAATATCCAAAATCTACACATCATATCCAACGATGCCCCCCTTTCCGATGCATTCGCCAATGTAGAACCACATCAAGACTTCTGTGGCCACCAAACCATTCCTCACTGCGTCCTGTCAAAGACAAACAGAAATGTCTTAGGCCATGTCCAAAGGAAAATAAAAAATGCTGCATATTAACAAAAGAAACTACATGATGTGCAATTGTGGTACCTTTGAAAAATGACCAATGTATATTTAATAATCATGCATCCAAATCTGAGGTGATAAAGAGTATATTGTTCAGGTGTGACTGCCAGCTTATAAATTATTCTGTTCTGAATTACCATACATTACATTGGCCGTGCTGAAACATCCGCAAAGCCAGCGCGCACGCACAGGCACATACACACAACTGATAAATCATTCAATAACAATCCTTAGCAGCAGACACTAAAGATGATGCATTTTGCATTATCTTCATGAACGTAAAAAAAATGTATTGTGATGTAGTGCCATTGTCACAACCCTAGTGCGACATGATACAAGTTTTGTTTTTTTAGTAGAACTGATATACAGTGTACTGTCATTCAAATCAGTAACGCCATTGCTCTCCAAGTTGCAATTAAACAGCTGGAAACCCTTAAAGGCTGTGCAGAGCGCTGTGTTCGTCTGCCACTACTTTCCCCTATCCATGTATGAATGAAGCCTCTAATGGCATATCTAAAATGCCAATTTGTGAACTTTACACTTAGGTGCCTGAAAACAATTTGACCTAAAGAATGTAAAATGAAGTTAGTGTGTAAAGCACACCAGCTCAGACACAAAAGTTAATAATGTGTGTTAAATAAGATTGTTGGTTGTACATCATTTGGTTGCCTCAATATATCTGAGTTACTGTTGCTCTGCACTATATTCCCACTCTATTCCGGTTGTTCCCAAATTCAGCCAAAGAAAATGGTGGCTAGTTAAAGTATGGGATATTGTCTACAGGCATTTTTGCTAAATTACTTAAAAACAATTCCATTGAGTGGACATCAAAATTATCTGTCAGGGAGTAGACAGGGGAGTAGACAGGGTTGTTAAAGAAATAAAACCCATCCCCATCTTCCTGGGGTATTTTCCTAGTTGCCAATGTAGCAAATGTTGCTGGTTGCAATGCAATTTCTCTTTGACAACCCACCAAGTTAACAACTATGATTTTGGGAAACGCGCCCCTGAACACTCCAAAATCAATGACCCAATGACCCGTCTTTGCAACAGGTCATTAATTTGGTTCATGTGCTAAGAGACATGCAGCTTTGGAGGAAAAGGAGAGTGCGGTAGAATCTTTTGATTATCCATATTAATGCCTCCTGCTTTTTTTTTTATCCTTCCTTTAATGTACATGGGCAGACTTCCTTGCTGTATTTGACAGGTCACTTTAGGTGCCTGTAGTTTGTGACTTTTACGAGGCACAAATAAGATGTGAAGTGCATTTGCAATTCATTTCCTCAGTGGAGAAAATTATCTGGAAATGGTACACCTCAGGCTTCATGCAAACTGTAGACAGTCAGTAGTTTAGTCGTCTACTGTTTGGTGGAGGTCATAACATGAGGCAAGCAGAAATGTGAAGGAACCATGAAGGAACCATGACCAGGATCTAGAAGTCCACAGGAAAGATTGGTATGTATGTAACTATAAACTTAAATATAATTATAACTAAACTCCTCAATTCTTAGCTTAGCCATTTTCAACAGCCATACAATAACAAAATAGCATTTATAGACTATGGCAGTATGAGTGCTGATTTTAATTGTACTGGTAACTATGGTCAAGGAGAAAAGGGAAGGAAAATTCTCTCACTAATGTGTTGGCCATAAATCAACTGAGAGAAAACAGCGCTGAAGCACAGTAACAGTTAGTGACCTGACTCATGTACAGTACGGTTGTGTAAAACATTTGTAGCTTTCATGTTCATAGTACACAAATATTATGTATGTTAGATAAGCAAGAAAGCAGTGTATGTGTTCAGTTCTCTGAAGCACGCACCTGCGGTGTACGGTCTTGGTTCCCTGTACACCCTGAAAAGGTTGCCCCCAATTGAAATTGCATAATGTGCACTCATAAGTCATTTCCATAATAACAAGATAAAACTACTCCCAAATCCATAAATTCATCTATCGTCTATTGACGTTCAACCAGTTTTTAAAAATGTAGACAATGTCTATACAAAACACCGTCTGCACACAACTTGAATGCTTCAATATAGATACGTACCCTCACTGTGGTTTGACCGAGGCGTCCTGACTGGAAGCCTGTGACGATGTCCTTGATGCCTCCAAGGGCCTTGGGGATCTCTGCTGGTGAGGGAGGAACCAGCTCCACACGGGCGTAATACCAGAAAGTCGCAAGCCGGGGTTTGGCAGCTGCAGCAGCAGCTAAAAGGACACAATAAAGCGGTTGCAATGATCAGAAAGGAACTTAGCGTGTCAACATAATGCAACAAAACACACTGGGTGTCAATGAAGTCTTAGGAAGTCAAACTGTAATAGAACATGATAATTAAGAACATGGACCAACACATACTGCTAACGTTAGTTCATTTCCGAACACACACTTACCATTTAAAAAACTAACGTCAACATTAACGTTAGCTAGCTAAAGTTGGACGCTTGATTCCTACATAACACAATCAGGCGTTTCATGTTATATGTAGTCAGTTCATATAATGCCTTTACAGAATATTTTAACGAAAAATTGCTGGCTGCTGCACAAGCAGCGTGGTTCTAAGCACACTGACAGGTCAAGCAACACAACGTTAGCTAGCCAACACACATTCCCCTACGATAGCATAGCTAACGCTAATGTTAGCTGTAGAAGTTAGGTAGATAGTTCGCAGCTGAATTTGCATCACGTGAAAACTGCTGTAAGAATTCCTTTTATCCTGTTCCGTTAAAAATGTGAATCTTAAAGCAATGAAAAGCAAACTGCTGTGGTTTCAGGAAATAACTAAATTCACGTAATGGTTTCAAGTGTTCTCATTAGCAAACGAACCAGATAGCTAGCAGAGTGTCAACGGCATATCGTTAGACAAGTCTGATTTTTAGATCATGCACTTTTTTCTATCGCATTCAGCATAGTCTAAAAAATATTATTTTCCTTACCACTGGCCAGCGTTGGGATTTTCGCCACTAATTTCTGCACTGCCTGGGCCATGGTGTTCTGTTCAGCTGTCCCCGTTGGTAGAAATAGCTGAATGTCACCTCCAGTAGGAAGGACCCACGAATTCAGTATCTTAAATAGCTGCCTGATTGCAAATCACACTAGTCCATTAGGACCACTGTGCTAGAGACCAGAGAACAGAACATTAAACCTGACAATTTTTATTTAAAAAAAATGTGATATGAAATAATTCCATTTTCACAGGCTGACCCACACCCATCATGCTTTACATAATTCATCTTATGACACTGCATAGGCTAGAAAAGGGCTAGGCCTACAAGCTATCTATTTTTTTGTGTTGCCCAGGTGTCAATCACAAGGCAAAACAATAATTCTGTTTAAAAAGCATGTTATGCCTTCTGGGAACTAGAGTATTTATGTAATTCATCACTCACTATGCTATATATACCACAGTTTGAATCTGTGTGACAACACATCTGACAAAGTTTAAACCTGATAAATAGGCCAAAAATGTCCTCAATGAAAAACAGCATGACAGTAGAGGCTATATACTTAGCAAAAATGTATGTTTCTATGAATCTTTTTTTCATTTAGAATTGGCTAAAAATATGGAAACAACACAAGCTATTGAACATTGCGTGTTTGATTGGTTTTAGCCATCTTACCTGAAGGTCTATCATGTGATAGTCTGACTTGTCAGGCTATGAGAATGTCACCATGACTATGTATTTACTAATTATCTGGAGTTAAATAATTTAACTTTACCTTTCCTCAGTCCATCCAGCCATTGTCTCAGTCTGATGGTACTTTTAGTTTGCATATAACATGAAATCCCTAGTAGCACCTCAGCCATTAGCAATAGCATTAGAAGTTTTCTTGTCAGTTTTTACATAGTCCAGTCAAAAATAGGGAATAATCATTCGAATCATACCACAGCATTTTATCTTCACTGTGCCAAAAAAAAGGGTATTTCTCTGTGCAATTGCCCATTCCTGTCTGCATGCCTGCTTTAAAATATATTAAAATGCTGTGTATAGCTGTTACTCTGACTGTTATCTGAGAGTTTAGGAAAGGAAAAGAGAAAGGAGAAGAGACATTTATTCATTTCCCTTGTGAGAGAAATTTTATTCAGTTCCCTAAATATTGAACAAATACAAATACATTTACTAGCAACAACATTACCTCTAACTGCTGTAATATAGGCACACAATGAACAAATAAAACTTGCTTGCGGTTTTTTATAATCTAAGGATGTATGTTCTCAAAAAATACTTATGGCAGAAACACTGATGTTAGAATCATGTGTATTTTACTTATACTCTCTTCAAGACAGATATGGCAATGGTGTGCGTAAGCTGCTGATGTGCAAAATAAACAACATTTTCGGGTTCCAAAACACTATTGAGTAAAATAGTTTCTAAAATATGTACTGTGCAAATTCTGGCAGTCTTGCAATGAAGTTTCAACAAAATAGTGTTTTATGGTACAAATAGTGGCTTATGAGTCTTTTAAAAGTACCTTTTAAATTATTTCATTCAGAGTGCCACAAGGCAGCACTATGACTCAATGTATGGAAAAATAATTTAAACCTATAGTGTATGACTGGCCTCTGTGGATATGACTATAGCAACTGTCAGAACAAGGCGCATACTTTATTAGTGCATGTTAATTAAGAGCCATTAACTCTCTGTTCTGCTGTGACGACGTTTCTGCTCTGCAGCAGCTTCTCATATCCCTGGGGCTCCACCACCAGCAGAGAGAGAGATTCACCTCCCTCTTTAATAAGCACGATCACAGCCTCCAGATACTCTTCCTCCACATTGGTTCCATTCACCTCCATCACCACATCCCCTCGCTGCAGCCCGCCTTTCTCCCCGGGGCCCTCTGGAGCTACCTGCAGGAAACAAAATGGGGACACATGCAATGTCATAAAATTTTCAACACATATTCATGGCTTTTATTAAGTCTGTAAAATAGGTTTAAAAATACAATATCAAAGGAGAATGGTGTGATATGGACCGAAAGTATATTGCAACATCATAAAAAGTTTGAACGTTTGCTGGGGAGCAGAATGAATAGCTACAACTAGCAAGCAATCTTCTCCAGCCTGCATAAACTAAAAAAATCTGTTCCCCAGCAAACGTTTGAACTTTTTATAATGTTGCAATAGTTTCGGTCCATATCACGCCAGCATTCTCCTTTAATGTTTACAAGAATACATTTTGGAGAGCTCATCTGATGACCCTGTGATCCACAAAGAAGGTCCTTGAACTTAATTTTGGATCAGTGCCATACCTGGCTAATGTAGGTTCCTGGTTTCTGGAGAACACATCCTAGGTGGAAGCCATAGCCGCTAGGAGTCTTACTAAGGACACAGAGTCTGGGCTGGGGAAGCTCCTCTGCTGGAGGGCACTGAGGGTCACTGATGCAGTGGTCAGCAGTCTCCTGGTGCTCTGCAATTTGTCTGGGCTCAGCAGCCGGGGTGTCCTCATAAAAGAGTAATGGTGATAGACCAAGCTGTGGAGAGAAAGGGACTGAATAAGACAACTGTCACTATTTCTCATCACTTAAAAAACCCCACTCTGGTAAAGGGTTCTGTCTGTTCTGTCTCTCTCTCTCTCTCTCTCTCTCTCTCTCTCTCTCTCTCTCTCTCTCTCTCTCTCTCTGCAATGCATTGGCTTCCTCATCCTCTACCACATCAGATCAATATGTTGTGCTTGTGCCTGCCTACCCTTGTGAAGAAACCTTGTCCTTGTGGGCTAATGGTGGTTAATGTGACCTCCTGGCCACTTTGACGGATCTTGTTGACGACATCGCTGTGCTTCAAATGTGTGATGAGCTCCTCATTGACTTCCAGCAGCAGCTCTCCTTCCTGTATCCCTGCCCGCTCTGCCGGACTGTCAGGGTCCACCTCACGTAACACATGAACTGTTAACCAACGTTGAGAGGAAGGTTACAGTTTATACAAATTGATGTGATATATATAGACCTGACAGACGAACAGATAAACAGCATTAAGTAGTTGATGTCAATTTCATTGATGTTGTATAGCCTAGTATTACATACATAACAATAGTACAATAGGGGGGTATTCCAAGATGGTGGTTCAGTGATGAACGTAAGATAACCTAGACTAGAGAGAGGAGTAAATCTGCTAATAGAATAGTCTGATGGCTTTGAGTAGTTAAAGGAAAATACCGGAGTGAATTCAAGTATAGCCCTGCTGCACGAGCCTTCTAACAGCAATATTTCGCATGAAATGAAAGAATTTCTAACAGTATAGACCTAACACGAACGCGAAACACTTTACATTGAGTCAATGTAACCTCAGATCTTACTTTCAGTTTCCAACCGTCAGGTCCCATTGATTCAGTGTAAAGAGCCTGTTCACTTCTGCATTCGCGTTCAGTCTGTGCTGTACCAAATTATTTTGTTCCACTCGCTAACTAGCGCATTTAGCAAGCTCTTTCTACAGGGCTATGCTTGAATTCACTCCGGTATTTTCCTTTAAGAAATTGAGGACACAGGCACTTCTATTACGAGGTGTACCACTAACTCTAACTAACTTATCCAGGTTTGCCTCTTAACTTGGAATACCCAACTGGTCTCAAAGCACTATGCAAGTTCAAGGTCTTAAGACTATCCTGGTGCATTGCTGTCCAGGTTTGTATGCTTGTTGCTGTGTTTTGTTTTTACCATTCTGTTTGGAGGCATTTTTCTCATGTCTCAGCAGGAAGCCATACCCCTCCTGGCCCTGAACAAGGTGCAGCTTTCGGGGCTTGTGTGGCAGATTGTGGGCGATGGCCATTGTGGGGAGAATGGGCATCCGGCGATTGATATAGGTTTGCTCACTCTCAGAGTCAATCACCAACACTGTCATATGGTCACATTTCTTCACCTGAAAGCATACAGAAAAAAATCACACATTTACTATACAGTATGTTTAGTGAACCTGCATCTTCCTGCACGGTCCAGTCGAACCTGTGACTCAGCAGAACCATGGACTGGGACAATTAATACTTCATTAATTAATATGACTGTTTCATTCGTTTTAATGTCTGCATCTGAATGGCAACATATTGATAATAGTCATGAACATTAAAAAAATGTCATTGAAGTTCATGATACACATTGTCTAATGTTCATGTCAAGAGTCTCAAGTGAAGTGTAACATATACAGAACACACACAGTTACTACACAGTACAACGAAAATCCATTTGTTGACATCGTACCATTTTGCTGATGGCTGAGTGAGAAAGTTCAGACACAGTGGCACCATCCAGCCAAATCAGGTGGTCTCCTTTGCGCACTCCAGCTCTTTCAGCCGGACCTCCACTACTTGGGTTCACAGAAAACTTGCCCTTCTGTCCTTCACAGAAACAGACACAACAATATCACAACAGCAGAAATCATAACATGTATTTATTTGGCAGGTGCCTCTACCCTCAGCAACTATTTGTTAACTGTCAATTATTTCAGGGCCAGTCTCTCCTTGAGCAGCTTAGCGTTTAGTGCTTTGCTCAAGAGAACAACGGTGGCAGCTTGGATTCAAACCAACAATTACTAACCATTGTTGATTCAAACCAACAATTACTAGCCATGTTTTTAGACCGCTGCACCACCATCATGAATTTGTCTAGGCATCTCTCCACTGTGCACACCAAACTGAGAACAAGGATCAAGTCTGTCTATCTTAGCTGGGTCTTACCCTCCACTGGGAGAATGCTCAGCCCGAGGCCTTGACTGGAGTCTTTTGTGATGTGGCAGAGTCGGGGTGGGTCCCAGCCTTCTCCCCTCTGTGCTCTGGCCAGCGCTTTGAGGTCACATCCCTGAGGCACGGCCTGGTCGTACTCTTTCCCATCCAGCAGCAGCAGACACAACTGTGTCCCACTAATGTGGATTTGTCTGGCAATCTTATAAGGAGAGGGAGAAGAGGAATGAATATCCGGGTTAAAGTGGCTCAATGGTGTTGTTTGACCCCCAAACAGCACCTTCCAGGCAGCACCGCCAAGGCACTACCTTAACCATAACCCTAACACTAACCCCCTTGACCCTCACCATAATCCTAAATTGGGGAGGGGGAAGTGGAGGTATGGTTCTGGAAGACCAAAGACAGTTAATGTGAGGAAGGAAGGGGGCTGGGGGGTTATGGTTTCGAGTGTTAATGGGTTTCATCTCAACTCAAGAAGACTGCCCCCTCCCTACTACACACACACTTGAATGGGTTTCTAGAAACTCTCTTCTCTACCTTCACACCATTGGCTCACCTAATGACAGAAAGACCAAGATTGCGATGGACGTTCGCAACAATGTCTGGACTCAATTCTGGTTGCATAGAAACTTCTGGGTCTTCATCAAGCATGGGAGACAACTATTATTTTTTCCTTTGATATGTTTTTTTTGTCCTGCACCTAGCCTCAGTGAGGTGGGATGTACATACATTCATTTTTAAAAGAACTGCATATAAAACCTCTGAGAGTTTTCATCTCACTCATCCCCATTCACCTCAGTGTGTTGTGCGTCGTCCACAAAGTTTTCATTGACCTCCAGCAACCGGTCTCCGTCCTTCACTCCATTTCGTTCAGCCACACCCCACTGGGTGACCTGCCGGACCACATGACCCCGTACACCTCTCTCCACGCGTAGGTGAAAGCCAAAGCTCTCCCCCTCCTCCCGTTTCAGAACACACAAGCGGGGCGTCGGGGTCATGACAGCCTCTGGAGTAAAAAAAAAAAAAAAACAAAGACAGATTTTGTTGACCCTGATCTACATACTTTGTTGTCATGTAGTGTGAGGCATTTGGACATAGATGGTTCTCAAAGTATATTCTGTGAACAAGTTCACGTGGTCTGTTAGGGATTTTCTGGGTGTATCTGGGTGTTTCCCAGATAAAGTAGATTATACATCCAGTCCAACATTATTAGAAGTATAGCGATGAGTTGTTCCAAATCATACCTCGTTTCAAGTATGTTCCTATATGGATTATGTGGATGATTTATATCCTTTTTTATCTATTTATAAGTAACAATATGCACAAGGGAGGGGTCGTGGGGGCAGGTTACTGGAATGTTTTTTGCCTTTTCACTAGTTTTACGGCAAAAAATACAGAGTGTCCCTTTAAGTACTATAAGTAAGTACTGTTAGTACAAAACTGGCTGTACAGTGTCTCTGCACCTCTGCCCTGCATATTGGGTTACCTGACTCAGTCACTTGGATCATTGCTGGGTTGTCAATCCCCTCCTTTGGGTTGAAGGTGAAATTGCTGAAAGACAGTTCATTGAGTTCAGTTGCATATGGTACATTCTTTGAAAAAAGATGCTTCAACAACCATAAGATAAGATGGCACGTGAAAAGGGTAATGAATAATCACATGTACAAGCAGCATTTTTACACCCATAGATTATGTTTTCAACCTTGTGTTTAAATTTTCTCAAAACACTCGAGCGCTTTATGCAATTGATCTTCAGCGCAACAACAAAGTACAAGGCAGATAGTGGTGGAGACTGTTACAACACGGGGAGTCTTATCGCTACACTGAGGAGAATTCGGTGGTGTGAGCAGAGAGAGCAAGCACTGAACACGTTTGAATCTCTCAAAGATAGCGGAGCCATGGGAGGTTTCTTAGGACTTTGTCCATGAATTCCTCCAACTCTTGTGTACAATAATTCACGTTGTTAAAATGTGTTTTCCAAAATCATATATTCAACACCTTCTGCTCTTGTCATTTCAGTAGGGTGGCTTTAAAGGACTTTGATGTTTTCAAGAATACCTCATTGCTAGTTTCACTGTCACTTACTTTGTCACTACTTCCATGGCATGGGTTCACTCTGTAGAAACAAAGAAACAGAATGTAAACACATTTCAAAGAACACCTTGTGAAGTGACCTGCTGTCCGTACTTGGTTGGTAGTTACAGGCATTGGTTTCAAGAAACAGTCCATTGGCCAAATGTGATACAAATAAATCTAACTTGTCAGATATGCTCTCTTACACAAGCTGAAATGACACTGATGTTGTCTTACCACATCTTCCAGCCCCAAGGTAATCTTTGTCCCCCTTATAAATCAGTTAATAATCAATCACCAGAGGTAGATCACACAGTTTTTCTGATTGTGCATTTCAAATTTTCATCAGTTGATGAAAATGTAAGTTTTTTGTATAACATTCTTTAGGAGGTCATTATATAATTCAGTATAGATTCATTGTGAATTCCATAGATTTAAAAAATAATAATAACTAGAAAAGCGCTCAGAGAGCACAGACTTCCGCCAATGTGGTCACAGATGGTTTTCTGGATCACCGATCACCATCCAAATTGAATCAGTTCTTACTTGTTCCAATACACACGTTCTCCGAAAATTTCATCCAAATCCATGCTGTACTTTTCGAGTTAACTTGTACACAGACAGACAGACAGACACACACACACACTCACCAGGGAAATCATAACCTCCTTAGCTGAGGTAATAGTTCCACCCATCCATCATGCTTGTGTCCATTGTATGTCTCATTAGCTGGTGTGGTATTAGGCCCAGTGTGAGGAGTTTTGAGTTGACTATGTTAATCATAAGGGCATTCCTGACACCAGAGCAATGGCAGCACAACCCCACATGTTTGCTGAGGTGGGTGATGGCTTTGGCAAGACCAAGTGTAAACACCCTTTCCCCAGTCATAACAAAGCATAGCCTTAGAAATGGAACCTTTTTGGGTCTTACAATAAGGAAAATGTTCCTCTTATTTTATGGCAATAGCCAAATAAAATCATAAGCTAAGACCCCCTGTTCCCAATTCTGCCCCTGCTGGGGGCTATAAAGGAAAGTCAACAGCTGGCACCACTGAAGAAAAATACATCACAGAGCTATGGTGGATGCCATAATTGTTTAGCATCAGGTGAGCTTGTGTGTTTACCTTTCCTCTCTATAAACCTGCTGGATCAGGTCACAAAGCTAATTTACAGAGATCTATATAAAGCTCTGATATTGTTTTAGTGGCTCTTGCTGTGAGGAAAACAGGGTAATCTGACCAATGCAGAGAACAAAAAGGACCCCACACACAACAGACAGAAGTATAGTAGGCTATTCAAGTGGATTGAGAGGAATTATGCCCTTAATTTTCAAACAAAAAGAAAAGACAGTAAATCATCCATAGGTAAATTGTGTCTGAGGACTTAAGATATGAATATATGAGGATGATAGTGCACCCACATATAGAGAAACTTGACAAAAGGTGTGACTCCCATAGGGAGAGAAGGTGAAAAGGCATTGGAGTGTTTAGTTGAAGATAAATGCAGATATTGAAAGTGACAAAGAATGAGACTTTACCTGAGGTATCATAGCAGACCTGGCTCCTGGCTCCTCCGTCTGTCAATGTGTGTGTGTGTGTGTATCGTTGTGTGTGTATATCTCTGTGTGTGATAGAGGCAGTGTTATGAGGCTGAGACTGCAGGAGTGAAAACTCAGATCATGAAATATGGGCGTGCCCTTTCTCTGCCAGTTCTACTGATTGCCCATCTAACTCCTCCCTTTCCCTCAACAGGTTTGTTTAATGTTTAATCTGTGGTACGGGGAGAGACTTATCACATCTTCTCATCCCGCTCCTTTGGTATACACACACACACACACACACACACACACACACACACACACACACTCACTCACACACACACACACACACACACACACACACACACACACACACACACACACACACACACACACACACACACACACAGACTGATACCCCCCACCCCCCAACTTCCTCCCCTTACATACTTGCCCACATATCTTGCACAACCTTATAAAATAAAACTTTTATAGCTTATCATTGGAGAATGTCTAATGAAACATTGCTCAAGACCTACCAGACCTAGGTCAGGTCATCGCCTGTGTGATGATGGGTTTCAAAAGGTTCTCTACTGTGGGTGCTTTGATCTTCAAAGAAGGAACCACTAGAGAAAAAATTTAAGTAGGCTATGAAGCTGGATAATTATTTGTTGTTTCTCCCCCCCAATCATAATCATCTCTTGGTCCTTAATGAGATGAACAGAGGAGGAAGAAGGAAGAAGTTGAATAAAATAATAGGAAGAAGGAAGAAGTTGAATAAAATAATAACAATTAAAAAAAGACCTTGATCACATCACTGCATCAAAAACACCAACTTTTGGGGTGGAAGGCTGTTCAAGTCACAGCTCAGTATAGGATATATAAATGGAAATCTATAGTTGGTCCAAATGTTCACTTGTTAATTTGAAACCTGTGTGAAGCTGGCCCCCCCTCAAACCCAAAATGCTGAAATAACACTGCAGTTCGTTTGTGCTGCGTTTGTGCTGGTTTGTGCTGTAAATATTTTCGTTTGTGCTGTTAAAGCTTTTGAGTAATTTAGAAACACATTTTCAATACAAACGAACAGTGTTTTTTTCAGCATTTTGGGTTTGAGGAGGGTGGGCAGCCTCAGGCATGTCCCGATAGAGACTGTTTGGAGTGGTTTGGAGTGTTTGGACATGGAGGGGGGCTGCGTGACGTCACATGTCCGAAAATGTATTTTTAAATTACTCAAAAGTGTTAATAGCACAAACGAAAATATTTGCAGCACAAACCAGCAAAAACGAACTGCAGTGTTATTTCAGCATTTTGGGTTTGAGGGGGGGCCAGCTTCACACAGCTTAATTTGAAGCCTACCATCACAGAGAGATTGCAAAAAGGGCTCAATGTGGCCACCAGATGTCTCCCTTGCTCAGATAACACGCTAATTAATTTATCAGCAAATCTATGATTACACACTTTCATTTTCTTTTTGCTTTGGTTTCTTTTTAGTTGAAAACACATGGTTTATCTTCATGTACATGTACAGTACATTTTAAAAGAAAAAATATTAATAATCAGTACCTCCCAAAATGACCTGAAAATAAAAAAACAAACAAACAAAAAAAAACACATGAATTGACCTTTTTTGGTAAGGCTTACCAATAGATTATATATAAATGCATTTATTGTAATAATTTAACAGATGTAAATACATAGAACTTGCATTTTTTTTGATGGAACAAATATTTCTAAAAATGAAAATGAAAGGAGAGAAAGAAATGCCAGGACATGAGAGACTGCCAGACAATAAAGTTTGTGTAAAAGATTATGCCGCGGTGTACAGTCACAGCTCTTAACTGACAATGATCTATACATATACAGTTCAGTGTATCTGTCAGATATTACAACAGTCCATAATCTGCAGCATTTGCAATCATACTGTAAGTACGTGAGGAAAGTTTTGAAGGCTTTTAATATTTGTAAGGCATGCACGCTGCATTGCTCAAATAGTGAAACCAGATTTCAGAATCAAAATGTGGAGCAAGAGTAAGAGAGGAATCTGAAGCAGAATCTCAAAGAATGTCAAATAGAAAAAATCGCCCCAAATTCACACCCACATTGAAGAGTTCCATTCAGAACCCCTTTAAACTACTGTCAAAATACCAGTCTCTCAATCCCTGTATTTCACACATACAGTTTGAAGGGTTGAAAGCATGTACAGTACGTACAGTAGAACTGAAAAACCGAGGACAAGAAACTTTATGTTACAGTTGTGAAATGTCTGACCACCACAGGACAAAGGAGTATTCATCAGGTATAACATACAACAACGCTTGCTAGGCACAGTACTTTTACTATTGCTATTAGAAACAGATATTCTATTCTCTAACAGACGGCTGTCCACCTGCTCTCTCAATTCACTTAGGCCACCAAAATGTCTGTCCTGATTGAGTTAAAATCAGTCAAAGAATGTTTCTCAAATGCTTCAATTGGTAGAACACTCGCCTTGGAAGTTGTACACTACGGAGATGAGGTTCCATCAGTGCAGCCTTGAAAAATCTATTAATACAGGACTCAGTCCTCGATAGAATTTGAAAGTATCCTTGACTTTGGAACAGTGCTTGGCGGCACAAAAAGAAGTGGAATACTTGGAAAAGCAGCCTTCCAAGCATGCTTCCTCGACTTTGTGAAACACTTAAATTCTCCACCTGAAAGGAGTTAATAGAGAATCCAGCCAAGATTGTGCAACTGAATCTCATTACTGTATTGCACTACGGCCCCTTTGCTAACCTTAATGTGGTCCCACACAAGGATCAGCTCATGTATTTGGGATAGAGGAATTCCTCAGAGCTGTTTCAAACCACATCTACTGACTGTAGTGTGGCGATTTTTTGTTGGCTTCCAGCTAGCACTTAATATCATTTGGGTCAAACAATAATTATTTCAATACCTGCTTACAAAAAAATTACATGGTTGGAAAGTCTAATTCCAAATAATTGAAAAGCATGGGTTCCTTGTGACAATTTTTTTGTTTTTTCTTGTTTTGTTTTTTTGCTCCCGAGATCATGCTGTTCCCAGTCCCACACTCAACTAAGCAGCAACCTCCATATTCATATAAAAATAAAACTAAATACAAATTAATCCAAAAAAGAATCATTTTGAGAAACATTAACAAAAGTGCATATATGTACATACATTTTTGTTTACAGCATAACACATCTACCGTCATTGTGTATATACTTAGGTTATTAGTAGTAGTATAATAGGACAGAGTATAAGTAGTAAGAGTCAAGAGTCGGAAATATTTTTCATAGTTTCAACATCGTCCATCATAAGTGAATATCTTTGCATTGCACTGTTGTCAAGAGGAGCCTCTCTGTGTATACAGCATATGGGAATGACGTATAGGTGCAAATCATAACCGTTTGATTTCACTATACCCAAGGTCACAGTAAATCAAACTGGCCACGAGGCAAATGATTGGCCAACCTTTGAATTTCAAGTATCCAACAGTGTGGCTAACGACACTGGACATCTGGCAATCCTTACAAAATCACACAGATAACAAAACCTATATCCTCAATGAATATCATGACATGAAAACAGGTCGATTCCTGGATTCAATTCGGATCCACAGAAAACATTCAATACATAAATGTGAAAATGATTGCATCTACTTGAGACAAGGTTAAACTGCAGACAGTGACAAACGCTAGGGTTGGGAACAGTGTATCGAAGGTTCAACCTCTTCCTTTTTTCTAAGTATGACTAAACACCAGTATTCTGTACAGTCCGATACTATTGTATCACTTCAGAGAAATATTTCATCATCTGCGTGGTTCAGAATGTCTGTAAGAGTTTACACTGGTATAGAAAATGATTTGTTGAGAAAAGTTGAGCAGAGGATTATATCAAGCAAAAAACATTGAAGTTGTTGTTCAAGAAGACATTATCTCTTCAGGTTATTCCAGAGCATTCAAAAAGGAACGTTTTGCAGATGAACCAGTAATGTTTATGGGAAAATAATGGATATGTTGGGTGTCCTATGAGTCCCACTGGTGTCCGTTGCTGGGACGAATGATGCAGTTAATGGGTTGAAGCGATGTGAATGAGGCGTTGCATGGTGTCCCATGACAACAGAGGTCTCACCTTCTTCAGGATATGCACTATTCACCCTCATAGCCACAGATGAATGAAGTGGAGGTGTTTCTCTCTCTCTCTCTCTCTCGTTCTCTCTCATTGTTTCTCATACACACACACACACACACACACACACACACACACACACACACACACACACACACACACACACACACACTCTCTCTCTCTCTCTCTCTCATTGATGACCTGGACAAAGCACTCACTTTGCAAGTCTCTCCAGGTCAGTGCAAACATGATCAGATTGACACCAAGCATCTCCAGTTATCGGTGTCAGAATAAAGAAAACAATGAAAGCATGTAACATGTGGAATGCATTGTCCCACACTGGGTGCCACTTATGTTTCTGTCCAAAACAGAGACTGTGAGAGTTCATATGAGGCATTCCAGATCGGCTGTGTGACTTTTTCCCTAATCGCACACACACACACACACACACACACACACACACACACACACACACACACACACACACACACACACACACACACACAAAATAATTCTGGTTAGCCACACAGACTGTTGAGTACATACTTGCATGAATGCAGCGCCATCTGTTAGGGGCATAATTGAAGTCCCTTGTGTTTTGATGAGAGTCCTGGTCTTTGGGGCAAAGGGCTATCAGCCAGTTCACATGCTACTGAAGGGCAAACATTTTTTTTTTCCATTGACAGAAACAGTGCATCCAACCCCTTCCATAGAGAATCATGCGTTGCATGTCAGTTTCCATTGTATTTACACAGTTACGTGATGATACACGATGAATATATAAAAAGGTAGATTGGATAGAGAAACTAAAGGTAGAGACTTTTTAAAAAATAAATGCAGTGAAAAAGAACAAAACAAAACACTTATCTGAAGTTAACATAAAAGGGTAATACCTTCAACAAAATATTTTTAGTCATGTATTAAAAAAAATACATGGGAAAAAAAATCACCAAATTAATTCAAGCCTGATTGTTCAAGTCTAAGCTTCATAAAGAGGTACAAAACAGATTCAAAAGTAATTTGCATTGTTTGGTGTGAGTGTGTAGTGTGTGTGAAGGTATGTGAAGGTGTGTGTACTGTAGGCGCATGTATCTTTGTATGTATGTGTGTATACTTCTGTGTCTCTTTGTACAACATCCATTCAGGTACGTCGCAGTGCCTATACAAGAAGAGTGGTTCTGTTAGAACACTGACTGCACACGCTCAGCTCAGCGTTCCGACTTGACTTTGTAGCGCAGCACTAGGTAGGTGGCCAGTCTGAGAATCAGGAAGAAGGCGCCAAGCACCATGAAGTCCACGTAGAGCTTGGCGTCCTCCACGTCCAGCAGCTGCAGCACCTCTTCCGGCTTCTGGAACTTGCAGAAGCCTGAGGGCATAGTCCCGGGGCAGGCCAACTCTGAGCGGTTCATCCCATAGATGGACAGAATGACTCCCTCAAAGCCATACCTGAGGATCAAAGGGTTCAAAGGGAGACCTTTAGTCCAGATGTCCAGCATGCTGTTTGGCTGAGCACAGTATTTCTTTGAAAAGATATTTTTGGCCTTTTTTGCACCTTTATTGTGACAGGATAGTGTAGAGAGACAGGAAATGAGCGAGAGAGAGAGAGAGATACGGGGAGGGATTAGGAAATGACCTTGGGTCGGAATCAAACCTGTGTCCCCGGATTTATGGTATGGGGCCTTAGCCAACTGAGCCAGGATGCCCCCTGAGCATCTTAAGCTCATTGGTAAGTGAGTTTGGTTCCAAAACACTATATCCAACATTTTAATACATTTTTATATTATCATTTATTACATTATGTTTTCCAGGTATATGAGTGGACATACCATCAGGTTGTTTTAATTTGTGTGTTGAATGCTACACAACCTGCCTGAAACATGACATGGCATGACATGGCACAACATAACACTTCAGAATGTTTATGACTGTTGTCATTAAGTGTCATTCAAATTACAAAAATGACAAAAACCAAATGACAAAACAGCCATAATCATTCTGAAATGTCATCATCATTATCTTCCATTTGTCTATTTGTCTTATTTCTGGCAATTTGTCTTGTGGTGGACTCAACTCACCTGACATAAGACACATAGGAGCTCCACTGCAGATACTTGGGAATGGTGTCAAAATTTACAAAGAAGCCAGAGAACAAGAGCACAGGAATAGCGGTCACTGGACCCACAAACGTGGCCACCTATGGACAAAAAACACAACAATCATGGAGAAAGAAAAATAAAATTTGGACGGGGTTCTTTATCTTGGGAATTCAGCCATGGGCTGGGTCAGGTATTGTGTTGAGACCAGGGGTGGCCAAACTGTTTTGCTTGTGGGTCATATGTTGTGAAATCAGCAGTGACCAAGGGCCAGTGGTCAATTAAGGGTAGCAATTTTTGACCAATTACAAGTGAACTATAGCTATTATCATTATTAGATTAATGTAACAACAGGCCCATTACTGTAAGTTGTTTAAGACATTATAGCAGGCTGCATGAAAGATGTCAAAGGACCACAATTGCCTTAGTTTGGCATCAATAGGCTTTAAATATATTTTTTTCCTTTCATATGAGGAAGTATGCAGTTCTCAAGAAGTATGAAGTTCAAAAGTATTTCTTCCTCTGACGACAAATATGTGTGTGTGTGTGTTTGTGTGTGTATGAGTGTGTATATATGTGTGTGTGTGTGTATGTATGAACAGTATGTGTGTGTGTGTGTGTGTGTGTGTGTGTGTGTGTGTGTGTGTGTGTGTGTGTGAGAGTGTGCATATTAGTGTGTATATGTGTGTGTGTGTGTGTGTGTGTGTGTGTGTGTGTATGCGTGTGTGTGTGTGTGTGTGTGTGCGTGCGTGCGTGTGTGTGTGTGTGTGTGTGTGTGTGTGTGTGTGTGTGCTTGTGTGCGCACCCTGCAGCCATACCTGAAGGGATGTGGAGGCAGCCCCGATAAGGAGGCCAAGCGACTGGGCCACCAGGGCAGTGGAGGTGGACAGCGCCATGAAGAGCAGATATCTGCCCGCCTCCGGAGGCTGCTCTGTCATCCAGTACACTATACTGCAGTACATGATTGGACAGATGATCTGACAGGACAGAAACATCCAGAATGAGAGGGGGAGAGAGAGAGAGAAAGAAAGGGGAGAGAGAGAGAGAGAGAGAGAGAGAGAGAGAGAGAGAGAGAGAGAGAGAGAGAGGGAAGGAGGAAGAGAGAAAAATACAGAAAGAACAAAAGACAAAGAGAGAGGAAGAAAGAAAGAAAGAAAGAAAGAAAGAAAGAAAGAAAGAAAGAAAGAAAAGGCAGGGTTAGAGAAAGACTGTGCAGAGCTGAAGACGAGATTTATGACAGAGCGGTACTCTGATCTGACCATATAAAGAACATCCGCTGAAACTACAGATACGTCAATACAAAGAACATCAGTCAACTGGAACCATTTTAATGAGAAGTAAAACAGCTTTGTCTTCTCCTTTCTAAAAAATAATCATACAAATAAGAAGGTACTGAAAGTCACCTACCTGGAATGGTATATCTGCCATGGTTTTGGCAAGGTAGTAGGCCTTTAGGCTGTACCAGTAGTTCAGGTGTTCTCTGAGAAAAACTGACATCTCCAGTGGAACTGTTGCACACACACACACACACACACACACACACACACACACACACACACACACACACACACAAACACACACACACACACACACACACCATCACAACATTAGCCATGGTGTTTGACCGCAGCGCTATAAATAAAACGCCTCCTCTCCTCAGTCTGCTCATTAGAGATAACAAAGCTGGCTTTCAGACACAAATTTCCACTCAACATTCTAGGAATGCCATGCTACCTGCCCACACCTGTTCCAGCACAGTTACAGTAGCAGCATCCATAGCACCATGCACTCACCAGGTTGAATTATAAATCTGTGGGTTTCTGCCCACTGTATGCCACAGTTTTGTCTTGTCTAGTGTGTGGTGTGGGGTTTTCTTTTGTTTGCTGTTCATTGTTATTATTACCTCCGCCAAGGAGGTTATGTTTTCGGTAGCGTTGGTTTGTCTGTCTGTCTGTCTGTCTGTTTGTTTGTCTGTCAGCAGGATAACTCGAAAAGTACTGCACGGATTTGGATGACATTTTCGGACAATGTGTATATTGGGACAAGCAAGAACTGATTCGATTTTGGAGGTGATCAGTGATCCAGAACATGATCTGGAATTTATATTGTGTCTGTGACTACATTGCCTTGGCGGAGGTCAGTGCCCTCTGAGCGCTTTTCTAGTCTATAGATGTATTTAATGTTTGTGGGCTGTACATAGGGGGGGGGGGTAGGGTCTATGGTGCTATGTCTGCTGAGATTGTGGGTATGTTGTATGTTACCTGCTGCTTGGAATGATGACTGATGTGTGAAAAAGATTATCCCTATGGGATCTATCTGTCTGTCTATCTATCTATCTATCTATCTATCTATCTATCTATCTATCTATCTGTCTATCTATCTATCTATAGTAGCATAGTCAGGTATGCATAGACTACTCACAGGTGAGTACAGTATATGTATTCAGCGGATTGTATTATAAATCTGTGGGTTTCTTTAGTGGCATAGTCAGGTATGTATAGACAACTCACAGGTGAGTACAGTGGGCATGAGGGCAGCAAACATGAGGAAGAGCATGGAGAAGAAGAGGAAGCCGGTGTTGTTGAAGACTTTACTGGCGTCGTTCCCGATGTTCAAGTACAGCAGACCAATCAGGACGCCTATGCAGAGGTGGGACATCACCCTCAAGTGGGTCAGTACCTGCAAACATGGAAGACAACTCCTCTGTTTCAATTGAACAATGATCTGTTTACAGCAAGATACAGTATATACTGTACCACACATACTGTATTTCCTCACATGATTCAAAGTATTCTTTGTAACAAAACAAAAGGTTTTGTAACAAAAGTTTGCTGTAAATGTAACCATTTCCTCCATCTACAGTTCTAGGGTCTGGGATTCTGGCTATCTAAAAATGATTGCTTGCTGGAGGTGGTTTAAATTCAAAAATTGGATCAGCCCTTAAGTGATAACCTATCATATTCTCACGCTGCATTCTTAAAGTTTGCTGATTGGCCGTGATGAGATGCATTCTGAGCAAATGAGGCCAATGGCCGGAATCCCAGACAGAGTAGTGAAGGGAGATAAGAATCGAGTGGAAGTGTGTAGGAAGGCAATGGCCAGGCTACTATAAATGAGTTGCAAAGACAAAAAAATAATGGATTGTTGAGATTAATTCATGAACTCAAGAATGTGAATGTGACACTCGTGGAAGCTAATAGCTAAGCTACACAGCCTCTATGGCGTTTACAGTGTTACTATTTAACAGATAGATGTAAACATAGTGCCCTGCAAAGCACATACAGTAAACTAAGACCACATTGGCTGATATGGTTTCCTCTGCATTCCCATGTGTTCTTTGTGTGTTTATCATCATCCACAGCTGGTTGAGTGACAGGTTTACTACCCTCATACACTTACACTAATCTAATTCACAGCCAGCTTACCGTGTCCCGGCATATTGTGACGAAGGTCCTCTTGAAGAGAATGCAGAACTGTGTCAGGGTGCTTGTGGCAAAGGTATGCTTCTCAATGGTTCCTGTATCCTGCACAAAGGGAGACAAGAGTTGGTCAGAGAGAAAAGCATATTCATAAACACTGCTGCAATAACACAGACTTTGCCAAAATCTCTCCAGAGACAGATATGGGAGTGAGTCATCCTTTCTTTTTTTCCTCCCTTCTTTTCTTTCTTTCATTCTCTCTTTCTTTCATTCATTCATTCATTCATTCATTCTGTCTTTCAAACAGAGACTACTAAGGATAGAATTTGGCTGACCTCTTTGTTTCTTTTCCTTTTAATCAATGAAAGATCTTTTGGCTCAGGGTTATCAATCTAATACATCATCTGCTTAGCAACAGCCTCTATAAATCTTGATTTTATCAGCTCAACCTGATATACTGCTTACCGCTATATTAACTTGAAAACTAAACATCTATATGGAGCCTAAGCATAAGTCACAGATGCTACTTTAAAATGGTCCCACTTACGGTGTGACACTGAGAGGGACAGGAGGAGGCGGGGTCGTTCTTGTCACTAGAGTTCTTCTTCCCTTCTTCGGCACAGAGTCCTCCCTGCACGGCCTCGAAAAGGACCGGGTTGAGGTCCCCGTACTCTCCGCTGGCCACTTCAATAACTGCAGGGGGTGTAAAGAGGTGTGTGACCCCAAATTTAAAATGCTGCTCGCTACCATCAGGTTACACTCTTGAAATGCACTCGCTTGCAAAACATTTGGACTCAGCACAATCTGATACCCCGTCTGTCGCATTTGTATCCAGACACACACACACAACCACACACACACACAGAGTATACCCCTCAGAAAAACAACTCTGCACAATACGTCTGCACAATCTACAACCAATGTGACAAACTCACTGAAGTCTGCAGGGTTGTGGTAGGTTGGGCAGTGCAGGCCCAGGTTCTTCAGGTAGGGGATGAGGTAGGTGACAGTGCCCTTGTATATGCATTGGCCTTGGCTCAGAATGTACAGCTGGAGAACAGAGATACATCATCATGATGCTTCACAGGCAGACGAAAGCAGACATAAGCAATCATTTACTGCCACGAGAACTTGGACCTCTTTATGTTAGCTGGAAGATAATTATGCTGTTACATCGTGTCCGAACTGAAAGCGAGGCAACCACATTTGTGTGTGGCAAAACGAGTTCCATCATTTTGTTTTCTATTGGAATGTCCTACCTGAATGCTATGCGATGTCGCACAACTAGTCACATTGCTAAAAAGATTTTAGTCGCTTGGCTCGTTTCTATTTTAGTTGCGCAAGTCGCGTTGCTCGGCCAAATTGATTGGAGAATCTAATCAAACAGAACGGCATATTTAACGGACCCTATGAATATATTATATGTAGACAGTGAACAGTCAATGCTGTACGGCAATTCGACAGTTGCTTGCAGTTAGGACAAGGTGTTATACAACATTTCACATCAGGCAAGGTACAAAATGTAAAAGTACCTTGCCTGATGTACCAAATCACTTTTTAACTCAAAGTATTAGAATATAAATAATTTGCAACACTTCGAAGGGTATGTGTGAATGTGAGAGGCCTAAATACTTGTGGGCCAGGGTCACTGACCTTATCGAACATCTCGAAGAGCTTGGCGCTGGGTTGGTGGATGGTGCAGATAATGGTCCTTCCCCCCTGGGCAAGCGACTTCATCAGGGAGACCACTTGGAAACAGGAGGCACTGTCGAGGCCACTGTCATCGACAGGAGCAATAATCTCACATCAATCCAGACATGTATACCAGCACTAACAACACGAGAGGCTAAGCGACCCACATCCATCAGGAGGAGCACAGATTAAACTGATAATAGTGTCAGAAGGGCAGGAGATGGAAGGGCGATACAACACGATTAGGAGATAGGACAGTGTGCGGCCGGCCCTCTTGTGCACACAAAAGCTAGTTAAATTAAAAGCATCGCTGGGAAAAGTTATTTGCTAAATGGCTATATGAATGACGTACACGGCACACCACTTTCATTTTGCAACGTGGCAATTAGTTATGTTGAGAAATGCTCAGATGATGTGATTGAAGTGCCACTTTGTTATTAGATTTCCTGTTTTTAATGCTTTACACTCTGTCAGAATGGGAAAGCTTTTCTTTGAGTTCTCCAGCCATCTCTGACTCTGAACAAAATGACGTTTCTAAAGGTTTTATTTGGATTATGTGTCTGGACGCCTGCGTACCTCGTGGGCTCGTCGAAGAACATGACGGGTGGATTGTTGACGAGCTCCAGGGCAATGGCCAGCCTCTTGCACTGACCGCCAGACAGAGAGTGGGTCCGAGTGTGGGCGCACTCCTGCAGGCCGAGCGCTGTCAGGATCTCGTTTACCTGTCAATTACACACACACACGCACACACACACACACACACACACACACACACACACACACACACACACACACACACACACACACACACACAATACATAAAAAGCCTTCACAATAAGACACACATTCATGTAACTGCACACAATACATGCAGTATTTCTATTAAATGAAACAAAGTGGGTAAGGATGTCAGAGTGCCGTAAAACATACCAGTTCTTTTTTCACCTCCATATTTTCACTGAGCTTAAGGTTTGCTGACACCTGTATGGCAAAAGACACAACCAGGAACGATCATATCAGGGGCAAGGCAATAACTGTGTGGATGTCAGGTACAGTGACAGTAATTACAGTAGCTACGTGTCTAGCTGCTGAATGTGTTTCGCTAGGTGTCACAGTGTAATGACTAACATTTTAAAGATGTGTCACGAATGTGTCACAGGTTGACCCTACCATCATGGCCTCCCTTGTGGTCAGGTGAGGCAACAGCATGTCATCCTGCATGATGTAGCAGGACATCTTCCGGAAAGTGCGCAGGTCCCTGGGCCTCCCATTGACCAGGATCTGTCCCTTCATCCCTGTTTCTCTGGAACCATGTGAACGTGAGAACGAGAGAGAAAGAGAAAGAGAGAGAGAGAGAGAGAGAGAGAGAGAGAGAGAGAGAGAGAGAGAGAGAGAGAGAGAGAGAGAGAGAGGTGAGACCTTTTGAGGCCCTGTTGTATCCCGCAAGGCCATGTCTGTCTCTCACTGCAGTAGTAGAATGTTAACAACAGGCTGAAGCCTTCAGTGCAGCACCGAAGGGCCTGGAGCACTGCAGAGGCAGCAGCCGCAGCTAGAATTTCGACGCTCGGTCTTCTTCTCAGTGCGACACCCGCTGATGATCTCAGCAAACCCTCAAGAAAAATACACTGCTCATAGCCATTCTGACACCATTCCAGCAACTTTATCTTCTCTCTCTCTCTTATATTAGGCTCTGTAGCAGCACAATACACATTTGACACACAT